>JAKSZP010004151.1:0-142249 GCA_022478985.1 Massospora cicadina
GGCAGCTATAGAAGTCATCATTGAGGAGATCAACAAGCTGCTAGAGCAGGGAATGCTCAAACTATCTAAGAGCCCATGGGCTTCACCTGTCCTAATTGTTAAAAAGAAGGATGGTACTAATCAAGTTGTAATTGACTACTGGAAGCTCAATAGTATCACCAAAAAAGACTTATACCCTCTGCCACAGATTGATGATGTGCTGGATTGGTTAGGTGGATCTTGCTACTTCTTGGCAATGGATTTGATATCTGGATATTGGCAATTTAAGTTGCCTGCGGCAGAACAAGAAAAATGTGCCATAATCACATCCAAAAAGCTTTTTCAACCCACTCGGATGCCACAAGGGCTATGTAATGCCCCAGCTATGTTCCAACGAGCAATGGACACCATTCTGGGCGACCTGAAGCTGTCATATGTACTTTTGTACCTTAATGATATTAACATCTTCTCTCAAATGTTCACTGAACACCTTACCCATTTGGAAGAGGTATTTCGCTGACTGGCTGAGGCCAATATCAAGATCAAGCCCTAGAAATGTCACTTCTTCAAGTTTCAGCTGTGGTACCTTGGGTTTGTGGTGGATGTGACTGGGCTAAGACCCCAACCTGCCAAGGTGGAGGCTATCCAGAAGATGACTAAGCCAGTTAGTAAGCGGGACATTCAGGTGTTTTTGGGGATGGTGGGTTATTACTGCCGCTTCATACCCAATTTCAGTTACATTGGAGGTCCGCTGTTTGAGCTACTAAATAAAGATGCCATGTTTGAATGGATGGAACGGCACCAATGTGCCTTTGATACATTTTGAATGGCGCTAATCAGTGCGCCCGTGTTGCACTACCCTAATTTTGATAAGGAATTTATAGTGCAGATGGATGCATCACTTTCCGCTGTTGGGGAGGTCCTGTCTCAGAAGGACGATGAGGGGGAGGAGCACCCTGTGGCATACTGCAGTCATAGTTTAAATTGCCATAAACGAAATTACACCATAACCGAGCAGGAGTGCTTAGCGGTGATTTATGCATATAAGCAGTTGTAAGTTTATTTACACAGAGTAAAGTTTAAGGTCCTAACAGATCATGCATCGTTGCGCTTGTTGCAGAATTTGAGAGAGCTAAAGGGCAGCTAGCCCGATGGGCTCTTAAGCTGCAAGCTTATGACTTCGAAATTCTTCATCAACATGGAGCAAAACACCAAAACGCTGATTGCTTATCAAGGTTGCCAACAATTGCAGTTATGGTGGATGTAAGTGACATAATGTATGACAAAATGCTCTGTGGAAAGTATGATGATGAACCACCCCAAGTGATTAAAGCGTTGAATGAAATGCAAACAAATACCTTCCAACAGAATGGGGAACTGTACAAGCAGATTGGCAATTCTACAGTGAATTTTCCACAACTCTCAGCCTGGCTGATAATTATTATGAGCGCCCGCAAGGAAGTCAGACATGGTGGGTATGCAAGACAATGGAGTTGTTGCGCCCTCAGTACTATTGGGAAAATATGAACTTTGATGTGCTTGAAACCATTTCCTGTTGCCATCAGTGCCAAGTGGAGAAGCCATTCTGCTGTAAGACTTCGTATCAGGTAGTGAAACCACAGTTTGCTTGGCATATGGTTTCCCTTGATGTCGTTAGTCCCTTGCCAACAGGGGATAACTGGTGTAAGTACATTCTTGTGGCTATTGACCACTTGACCCAGTGGGTCAAAGCAAGGGTAATACGATATTTGGGGGAAGTTACAGTGGCCAAATTCATGATGTTAATCATTATTCAGCAACACGGATGCCCTCAGTTTATTCTCACTGATAATGGAACCAATTTCACCTCGCACATCCTCCCCAAACTGAACGAGCTTATGGGTATCCGTGGGGTTCTAATGACCCCAGACCACCCAAAATCTAATGGAATGGTCAAACAAGTAAATAGGACTCTGGCGAACATCCTTCAAAAATTAATAACGGATTGACCTTCTGATTGGACCTCCCTCCTTTCCACTGCTGTGTTCGCCTATAACATCAGTTACCATTCCACCACGGGGAAATGTCCCTTTTTAACTACTATATGGCTGACAAAAGGCTCTTAAAGCGTTACTTTATTCATGTGTAGAAGACACCGGCAGAGTGGAACCTCACCGCTATTTGAATAACCTTGCAAACATTTTGCTCAAATTGCAAACTGAAGCATATTCATTCAGCTT
The DNA here is from genome assembly GCA_022478985.1 of Massospora cicadina. Taxonomy (NCBI): domain Eukaryota; kingdom Fungi; phylum Entomophthoromycota; class Entomophthoromycetes; order Entomophthorales; family Entomophthoraceae; genus Massospora; species Massospora cicadina. Next base: position 2,199 of record JAKSZP010004151.1, read on the forward strand.
ATCAAGAAGATCAGGAATCAGGCTGCTGAACAGGTACGCTGTAGCAGGTTGGCGCAGTTCAAGGAAGGAAATATGGTTCTCTTCCATGACCAACATGGGTTCAGCTGGCTACACAAGTTGGCCAGTATCTGGATTGGGCCATTCAAAGTTATTGAAAAGACAGGTGTGGATGCATATACTATAAAAGACCCCGCTAGTGGTTGGATCATCAACTGAGTGCATGCCAAGTTCCTCTGTGCATATAAGCAATAGGAGCCTTATTGTCCAGTCAAAGAGTGGGGGGTAATGTCATGATTCTGATATGACTGGACAATAAGCCCTAAGTTATGATGGCGGAATGGATTGGATCCATCAAGTTATACTATGAGTAACAATTATTTGAGTGCCTCGAAGTAAGGCAATATTGGGTTGTTGGGGAATCGCCTCAAATTAGGTGATCATGATATTACAAATGAAGAATCAATGGAGCCAATGAGATAAGGCAAATCAAATTACTAAGCCATAAAAGCTGTAGCAACCAAAGTCACTACAATATAGAAGAGTTGAGACGATTAAGAGGGGGAGGTTGTTCCTAGGATAGAGCGAGAAAAACAGGAGAATCTGCTGTGTTTTATTATATTAAATGAAATAGTGTAGCGGGAGCAAGTGCCCATATTTATAAATTAAGTTTATTTTATTGTTTACAAGGGCCACGATTATCATATCATTGGTTTTATTGCTCAGTGGGCTAAACCCTGTGCAAAAACCCCTTATGGCGTATCTCAACGATTCCACCAAATTACAACACTCCCAAAGAAAGGTCATTTAGCCCCAGTGGAGATAAGCTTTAGAATTCTTGAACTAAAATTTATTTTTCTTAATTGTTATTATTTTCATTTTTATAAGTTTTATTATTATCATTTTTTATATTTTATATTTTATATATTTTTATTATCCTTTTTCATTTTTTTACTAATAAGTAGCAATAGTGATTACTAAGTGGATATGGGAAGAATCCAAAGAGTTAATAGTATGCTTCAGGGTATTTCCAATGCTAGGGCATTTGTTGATGAATGTGTCAATTGCATAACTATATTCACCCCCTTCAAGCTTGAGGTATCTGCTGCATTACTCAGCCCCTCAGCTGGAATATTCTCAAGTATCTTTTGCACATATGTTTTAGCGACTACTTCAGAGGCTTCAGGTTTTACTACCTTACTATGAGAGCGAGTTACCACATGTACATTCAGAAATTCTTCATTTAGTCTAAAATAGAATTTATTTTGCTAGTAATTGAGGCCTGTAGCCCACGTTTTCTCGTTTGTCAGGTGGGACTCATGTTTTCAGCACAATAGAACATCCCACATCTATCATGCTTGTTCTTTTCCCTCCACCTGTACATTATCTGGAAGGACTACATTAACACTACGCTGATGGCATCAGGAAAAATAGTGTCCTTTATGATTGCAGTTATAGCAAGTAAAATCATTTAATGGGCGTGAAGCCTTTGTATTTGAGGTTTGCTCAGCTTTCACAGGCGGATCACTGTCAGTATATTGGTATTGTAGGGGTTTCCAGAAGATGCAGCAGGTCCTGATCTGTATCCAGTATTGAAAGGGCCTTTATTTTGTGAGCATTCACGCAGATAATCAACAAACTTGCACGTTGCAAGGTTTTGCACAAAAGCAAGCAATATAATGTTTGAAAAAGTTTGGTAAGGTTGTACTTCATGTTGTAATGCAATCTTATCACCAAAATTAATCATAGCTTTTCACCTAGTAGAACTTGAGCTTCACAATAGAATCAATCTACAAATTCATCAATCATTTCATCCTTCTTAAAGCTGATATTCATGAATTTGGATTTTATAGTTGAAATTTGAACTGGACCTCCAAATTCATGAAGCACAGCCCCTTTGACTTTGGCGTAGGTTGGGTTCTCATCTGATGAGGCATAATTAACTTGATACTCCATTAATTTAGGCAGTCAATCATAGTGGCCATTTTGCTATGGTCACTGGCCCCATACGCGGCCATTTTAAAGCTTTTAATAAAAGTGACTATATTTTCATTATTATTGAAAGCAGGCAGGTTTGACAGTTTGTAATTATCATTCTCCTGCTCATGAGTATTGCGATTAATTCTCTGATGTCTTGAACCAGGCGTATCAGGCCGCTGAGGCGCTGCGTCAAATTTAGAGGAACTTGGTTTGGCCAAAGCAACCATTCTACGTGGCAATTGCTGACGTGGCCCATAATTGATCTTATAATGTTCAGAGGCATCACTGTCATTAGAATCGCTTTGGGCGTGCAGGTTTTTCATTATCCCAATCCTTCAATATTGCAATTTTCTTATTCAGATTAGTCATCTGAAATTTTAGAGCAGAAATTACTTGATCTTTCTCTCTGATTTATTTCTTTAATAATTCACTTCTTTATGTAGAGCATTATTTGCCTCATCAATAAAAGTAACTTCTTCAGTGAGATTATTAATTTGATGACTCATTATGTCTGCTGAGTCTTGAAATTTTGTAAATTCATACTTGAAAAATTGGTATAGTCAGGGGTTGCTCCCCTGCTCAGCGTGGTCACCATCTGCATTCCCAGTCATGAGTGCCACTTGTTGAATTTTAGGCTTACTTCAAGTGGGCTAGTTTTTCTTCTAGGATACATTGGAGTTTTGAGTGTCTATTGTATGGAGACAATAGACCAGACGGTGACAATATTCCAGATATAAACTCCTCAAAAATGATGCTTTGAAGCCGTATTCCTCCATCATTACTTGGACAATAGCTTGCTGCCCTGATCATTCTGATACCAAGTAAATTTTCAACTTAATACAGCATAAAGGTATAAGATACAAAATGCGTGTAAATTAAACTATGCACTTGTATTAATATTCAACTGTACTCTATTAGTATCAACTTGTAGATACTTTATAGGGTTCAATGTTCACCACAACCTACCCATGACGCCTCATTTTCAATGGCTTTTGGCCAAAGTAACACATAATAAATTCATTGGAGGGTCTAAAATCCTTTCTCTCAGGGCATCTCGCATGACCTCAGGGTAAGTGTCAGACTCATAAATAACACAAGACATTGTTTCTGACTTATCTGTAAATAGCTGAATTGATGCTCTTCTCAAGCAATCAGCAGCACATACCAAGGCGATTTGCACCACTAATAAGTAATTAATTGATTGAAAACTCGATTGACATTAAAAGCTAATTTCAACATAAACCAACAAAGCCCACATGGCTAATTCATCAAGTTGACTATTATTATTAAGTCCAATTTAACCTACAAAGACCTTGGGCCATGTCATCATAGTCAAATATTATGAAGTGGAATTGCTAGGCCACAAATCCTAAATTTGGGTATACTTATTTATTTTTGGTCCATAATCACTGATAATTTTGATATGATAAATAATAAATTAGCATCAGCTAATATTATTTTTTACCCTATAAAATTACCCAACAATCTAGGTCCATTCAACCATCCAACACTTGGGTTTCAGGTTTATGGGCTTACACTTTGGCAGGGAAGGTCAAATTGTGAAATGGGTACAATAATATGCTATGGGTAAGGTGATGGGGCATTCAATAATTAGCTACTCCATAATTAGACAAGGAATTTTTTCATATTTTTCTAAATAAAAGGTACTCCAATTATGGTGTCTCAGCGTCCAGATGGCAAAGGAACTCAAAAAGAGAATATTAATAACATAAAAATAAAAGAGAGAGAGACATAATCATTTGACAGGAAAAAGGTATACTTTAAATTGACTGATCTTTTGTGAACAATTTAAAGGATTTTATTTTTTTTGATCCAGAAATAGTGAAATTTGGGGAAAGGGGTAGCGGTATAGGAGAACTTACCTAGGTTAAAAACTGCCATTTTGACTGTGTAGTTGAGGAATCTCCCACATAAGAGCCTAATTCTCTCAACATGCACACTAATAAACAATGTGGGTTAGAAGCAGTCTTTAAAGAAATATGGTAGAAGGCACTTGAAAGCCTTACTCTGAAAAGTTGAAATTTTGTATCAACAAAATGAGTGTAGTAAAAATATGGATTTGTGTGAGAGTTTTTGACCCTTTGTAAAAAGTCTTGAACTTGGACAACCAAGGAAATCTTTATGTAAGCTTGAAGAACCTGCCAATAGAATCTCCTTATAATTGCTACTTTGCTTTCAATCTATCTCTATTTAAACATTGTTTTTATTCGTCAATGAAAAACATTACAGTTGTAAAAAGATTGCTTCTGATTACTTATGATTTGGGTAAGTTTTTGTAGGTTTAAAGTTTGGTGCAAAAAGTTCTATATTAGATAAAGACAAAACGAATTTAATAATTTTCTTACCTCTAAATATTGTATGCTAAAATAATTCCTAATATGCTTATAGTTTTTTGTTATGTTTCAATATTTTATAAAGCTCTCATATTCAATTATTTCTAATTTTGTGGTATAAATAATTCTCAAATGCATTATGAGAAATATGTCCAAACTGCTTTATAATTTGCTCTTTATATCATCTCTTAGATCTATAATTATATTATCTTAATCTTTTTTAATCGTATAGCAGAACTTTGCTTATCTTTTAGTGTACTCAGAATAATCATAATATATAGATAATAACATTTAACTAAATTTGGGTGGTACCAATGTTAATTATTGACACTGTTGTGATAAAACTAGAAGGCTTGTAGTTATGTGTTTGAAAAAAATGTAAAGTATCAATTCACCTATTTTCTGCAATAAAACGGTAATTTAGATAAAGAATTAGTGTGAAAATCTGTCAGTAGCGATATAGTTGATTATGTATCCCAAAGGGTATGGTCAGCTCTATTATATCACTGAGAATATGGAGCTCAGAGTATATTACAACTTTAGATAAGTGAAGTTCCAGAAAAGGAGTTTGTTTGGCTCTGGTACTTGGAAACTGTGTAAGATATGGCTATAAATTTGACTTTTCATTTATATAGGGATTATTGGATTTAAAGTCTGGTATAGATTTTGCTTTTGGAGTTTAATAGTACTAAACCCAAGAAGATACTGCCATATAGCACTTTTGTTATGTTTTTTAAAACAAAGTTACTTATTTAATATAATTGAGGCCAAAGGATAAGTACTTAGGACCAGAAAATTAGAGCTCTCGTCCTAAATGCATTAAGCAAAGTAATTTATTAATTAAATGGCAGAGCTTTCATATATAGGTTAAGAATATCTTTATCATATCAATATAATAGATAACTATAGCAATAAAAACTTGTTCTAGAATATGCAAAAATAAGCAGTTAAGTAATGTGTCCAATTAGTTATCATAGCATTGACAATAAATAGATATCTTGAAGAATCACATGCTAGGATCTAATGAATCCAGCAATTAGCTACAATTCTGATAGTACCCAAGCCACTGATCAGACATACGGTCCTGTATTGTATATATAGACAGATGTATAATAAGAGCTTCAAGCATTAAAAGGTATCTTATTTGGCTACTTTCATCAAAGTTTATACTTAATTTGAATTTATTGTAAGACAGTATAATACCTTGCTGACTTCAAGTAGCTATAATATCATTATTAAAATAAATGTGTGATATACGAGATTTTGATAGTTCATTGGGATTTAAATGGTACGCCCCATAAGGTAAAATTGGCTGAGACTCTTTTATAAATGAGCGTCTCCTTAATGATCTTCTTAGTAGGTCGAATATCCAATTTGTTTTGGGGTTGCCCCATTAAAGAATATTGAATGATAAATACAGGCTCAAAAATACTATGTAATCTATGGATGATGATTATTATTGATGGTGACTTAATGAAGTATTAATTATTGAATTTGTATGTAATGAAAAATGGCCCTAATCAAATAGAGTTCAACTTCCTGCTGCACAAGACAATATAGTTTTAATAGTAAAGTATAGAGTGGAGACATCAAAGGTGGGTAAAGGAAGTATAGTCACATTAGCTGGATGTTGTGAAAAGATCAAGTTAGATTCAGTTTAGACATGAATTGACCTTCAGATGAGTTTTCCATCAATAAAGAGAAGCTACCACCTGATGTATCCTTTGGGCCAATACCCTTAAAATACAAAGTGTCAAACCAAACATGAATACCTTCAAAGGCACAAAGAGTCTCATCCCTTTACAACCTAAAACTAAGGCTCCCTCAAGGATTAAAAAAGAACTTACCAATCCTAGGGACTGATACCCTCACCAAGAGCGCACCCATTTTAAGACCTTGAATACCCCTCAGTTTAATTTATAAAGAAGGCTTTACTCTTTTTTTGTCTGTATTATTGCATAAGTGCATTTTACCTAAAGACAAATCATTCCACTGAGAAATCAACTGACGATATTATGACTTTTATTTGTTTAGACTTAAATGAATCAGTCAATAAATTCTTGAAATTATGAAGCTGGTTCATTCTGCCAGGGTACCTTGAAAACTACCAGGTGAAGATGTACCTTCATAAGGATAAAATTCCAGATAAAGTATATTATACAAAGAGATGTTACATGATGAACCAAGATTGGTCCACTCTGACCAACAAGAAATACTTTTTAAACAACGTGAAATTTAAAATTTACAGCACCAATTAACTTCTACTTCTTGCCCCTGATGATGTAACCTATAAGATCTAATCATCTAAAGTAGCCAAACTACGGAAGATTTACTTTATGGAATCTTAAAACTTGGAGGACAAAAATATTAAGTATCTTTCAACCCAGCCTATGCTTGAACTAATGCATTTATACTTTACAACTGGCCTCTGGGCATAGCAGTGGGGTTTCATAGATTAAGTCATACCTCCATTAATTTGTACACCTTGCTCTCCACCACCAGTTGCAAATCTTAATACTTCGTTACAAGAAATCCAATTATAATTTAGCCTCACCCAGCAGCTTAATTCCTGACTCCTTTAATTTTATGAAAATTCCTCCAACTTTAGTTGGGAAATTATGAGACTATTATGGATATTCAGAAAGAAAGTTATGAGATGCAGAGTCAACTTGTTTAGATTGATAGTGGAGTTGGTGGGTACCTTCCTGACAAAATTTCCCAGAAACTCAATATTGCCTCAGCAACCCCACATAAATGATTGAAACAAGCTGTGGCTAATAATTAACTCAATTACTTGGATAACAAAATTTTTGAAAATTGGATTAAAAATGTGACTAATTGGGTCTGTAAGCTCAACAATAGGTCTTTTTCAATCCACATTCGAGATTTGCATCTGAGAAGGATCTCCTGGGCTCATAAGCCCCAAAGGGAAGCAAGGCCCCAAAGGACCCAGAGGGCCCCTGAGGTTTAAAGGGACCTCCTAGGCCCCTGAAGATCCTCTAAGAATAGAGGTAACCTGAGACAAGGACCACAAGTCCTTAATCTAGAACCTGAAACACTAATTAGGAGGGGTGGCTTGTGGGCGTGGATGGACGGTGAAAGAAACTAACTTAATGCTCTTTTAACCTTGACTGCTCTCTATGATAATGTGGACACCATACAGAAAGCAGTTTAAATATGACCACTAGACAATGAACTCATCAATGTACTCTGAATACTAAGATTGATCGATTTACCTCCAAACTCCAGGATTTAGGAAAGTAGAAATAAAAATTATTTCAGAAACTTGCCGACCAGGCTACCAAAAACCAACAATTATAACAAACTATCAGCTCCAAGGCTGCCTTTACACATGTGAACAATTGGGTTCAGAATCTTTAGGATAATTTCAATTTTCACAATAACAACTCAACCAATCCTGCATGACCAAACCACTTGAGATTAATACTTCAGAAACAGAGATATCCTCAACCGCCATACATGTTCTATTTTGGCTTGTGAACTTTTTTTGGCCTTAATTCAAGAAAATATGCCCATGACACAGAGAACATCCAAAACTTCCTCTTTGTGTATGAAGGACCCATGGAGCTAGACCAATAAACATAAGGTTAACCCATACAGACTGTCTTGAATACAACGCCCAAAACATAATAATGCCCTATTTTAAAGTATACATCTATTGGGATCAAGTAAAGACTGATCATTTTAGAATATTCAACAGCAACTTGGCCATATATAATTAAAAGTAAGCCTTTATGTACACCCAACCAAAAAAGGAGAATCTGATACAAACTATGCCAACTGCTATTACTTTGAAGCTCAGGCCTTAGCCTCCTTTGACTTGGGTTACTCTGGACAATGAAATAGCTTTGGTAGGTTCCAACTTTAACTTTAGCTGACACCTTGTGCTCCACTTCCAGTCAGTCAAGAAGCCCTTAAAATTGATCAGAAATATCAAGGAGGCTATTATGGGACTGTCAGAACCAGAGATGCATCACACTCACCTTGTAAAGGGTTGTGACCTCATTTAAAGCTGATGGTTGAAATCTGATGACTCAGTCACAATGTGATCCCTGTTATTATTGCGGGTAGACAATCTCAAGGTAAGTCAATGTGGAAGAAGAAGTCGGACAAGGTGAAAAAAAGGCGTCAGCATAGGGAGCCTCGCGCTCTAGGCTAACAAATCTATGCCTTAAAAACTTAACAAACGTCCTTCACCATAAAAGGTTTCAATGTGTCTTCTCCAGATGTACTCACCATCCCCAATATTATTGTTAGGAAATAAATTATACCATTTGTCTTAATCTTCCACGGGTAAACCGCTAATTTCCTTGACAAGTAGTGATTTCTAATGCTATTTATTTCATCCCTCACTTTGACTCCAATGTTACTCATAAAAGTAGTGGTGCACATGCCAAAAGTCCTAGTTTATTGTCAACATCAGCTCTTCCTTAATATCATCTCTTACCCAATGATGAAGCTAATTAAGATCTCTCCCATATGTAATCATACTTTAAAATGTGAAACTGCATAATCTCATGCATTAGAACCCTTAGAGCTTGCTCATTGTCGCTAATCTTTTTTGGTTTTCTAGTGATGTCAGCATCAGCATTTGTCTTAAAAAGTGATACTTGTATTATACTAATCAGCGTGCCATTTTTTTGTAAAAATTTATTCCAAGATTAGCCATAAAGACCTGTATTTCTCCATACTGGGGATTAAATTCAACTCATCTCCAAAACCAACCTAAGTACAAAAGGAAAGAGAAAACCCCAAAGGTTGCTTGTTGAAGCATTTTAATGTCCATTGAATGGTTGAGATACCAAGTGATGGGTCCAAAATCTAAGTTACTTCCATCTAACATCAATGCCTTGAGGAAATGTTCATTTTAAAATTTATACAAGGTATGTTAACCAGGGGACAGACATCACCAAAACAGAAACTATAAACTAAAAAACCAAATTTGAATCAACTGCCTAAAATGGGCATCGAGACACATGAAAAAGAAAACAAGAAAATAACCTACCAGGTGGCACAGCGTCAGGCCACTTATCCCACCATGGCAGATGGGGAGGGGGGATCAGGCAGATATTTGATTTCAGCATCAATTTCGGCTTTAGCATTGATTAGGCGGACCAATGCTGATAGCAAAGGGCTTGGGGCGTCCATGGGATTAGGGTTGAGGCGGGGTGGATATTCATTAAAACTGAGAATTTGGGCCTGAATCATAGCATCCATGAAATTGCCACATGGTTTTCAGCTTGGATGGGGGCCTCAGAAAGGTGGGCGATTTTGCAATGTTGGTTCTGGTTACACTTTTGGATGGGGAAAAGTCTGCCATTTCAGCAACATGTTTGATAGTGTTAGTGGCAGTTTCAGCTAGGCGTTCGATTTCCTCTTTTGCAACTACAGGGAAATTGGGGGAAACGAGGTTATGTGCAATCCTTGTTAAAATTAAGAGACTGATTTTTCCATAGCTTCACGTAGATGGAAATTTTTGGATGAGGCTACTGCGGCTTCATCAAGCTGATGGTTGCTTTAGTATGGGATATCATTGAGTTTAGGGACAAATTGGTTTGGCGGGAGTGGAGCATCAAAATCTGAATTCAGATAAGGATCTAATTCAAATGGTTTAGCCAGAGGTTAGAATATTTTACCAGATTTGGACACTTCATCCGATAAATTCCAGGGATTTTGGTTGACTTGGATTGATTTTGTGAAAGGTGGCTATGGTTGGGTAAGTTTTGAGGTGGAAGATTTTTTGGATTGAATATTGGTCCAAGCCTGCACCCGATTGGTTCGCATGGGTGTAAATTGTTCAGCTTGAATTTGAGGTGCTAGATTTTGCTTCTGATTCAAGCGCATGGCCTGGGGGGTGGGGGCAGCCAAAATCCTCCCTCAAACGCTGTTGGTGTGGCTTCATGGGTGGAGTTGGCCGTGTTTGCATGGTGTGAATTGTATTGACATGCTTTTTTCATATGGTCCAATTCATAGCAGAGGTGGAAAATTGTGCGACCATTGTCAGTGAAAGCCCAAAAGAAATGGTTGAGTGCAAATGGGATATAGGCATGCGGTGGGATGTGTTGGGCCATGTTCAGCTGGTGGGGGGTAATAGTGGCCATTGCCCGAGGTGTTGCAAGCGTTCAGCACCACTTGGGACAATGAATTGAATAATGGGGTCTGTGCCATAAGAGACAGCCCTGACATCAACTCCTCATAGAGTGTTTGAGGGGGAAGGTGTGAGGGAAGATTTACAAAGTTCACCACATGTGTGGTATCATTGAGGAGACGTTTATGGGTGGTGGTAATTGGTGTGTTTATATAAATCAAGGGCGTTGCTGCTGCAGTGACCGCGTCCTCTTCAGTGGGGAAGCCAATATCAAAATAGCCCTTGTAAAGGCGGAAGTTGATATATCCTGCTGGTGTGAAGGCGGGCATTTATCAGCTCAATAATTGCTTTGTCAGAATATGGGAAGAGATGTCCATAATTGACGCAGAGGCAAAAGCGGATATTGAATCAAGGTGGGGCTAGGGGGTGGGGCGGGTTGAGTGTACTTGTGAGAGGTGTAGTGCTAAGTCCCTTGGAGGGACAAAGCGGCCAGATGCATTTGGTGGACTGATTGATCCAGTCCACATGCATCTGCCTGCTAGGCGGTAAATGCTAGCAGGTGGAGCATCGCTTCCCCACAATGGGGCACAGGTTGTGGATCCAAGGACATGAATTGGGAAATTGATGTGGTTAGGCGGTGGTGGAAAATTGACTTGTTTTTTTCAAAATCGCTTAAAAGTGATGTCAAGCGGAAAGAAAAGTAAGGGAATGTTCATTTTAAAACATAAATTTAAATTTAAATTTTAAATTTATTGTTGGGAAGGCTGACCAGAGGATGGACACTTTCAAAAGTAAACATGAAAGAAAAATGAAACTCAGTAACAGGGAAGGCACCCCAGAGAAGCGATGCTATCTCCTGTTGCCAGCGGGAACGCCACTATGGGAGGAGGGGGAGCGTGTAAAGGGGCCGTAACCATAATTGAAAATGTGTGGAGGAAGGGGTCCGAGTTGATGAACCAAACTGGGAACCAGGAGGAGACCAACTGATGGCGACGCAGTGGGTGGTACCCAAACAATCACGCTTGAAAGTGGTCCACCAAATGGGACTGAAATCTGTGGACAGCTTCTGGGAGGGTGGGGGTGGAGCCTGCGATGGCATCCAAGACTTTTGTGTGGATAGTCCACACGGCGATTGCGACCACCAGAGCACGGTGGGAGAGTGTAAGAGGGGATACCATGGATATATCAAATATATCCCTTAAAAGACTGAAGGGATGTGCCTGATCCTGGCCAAGCAGACGTGAACTTTGCGCCATATCACTTCAGAGGTAGGGCACTTCTCCAGGCGGTGGAACAGCATTCCATACTGGCCACACACGACGCAGAATGAGTGTAAAGCGTTAGAGCGCTCAGCTATTTGGTACACCCACCTCAGGCAGCGCCATACATGGGAACGGATATGAGGCAGCAACAGAGGGTGGTGTGCGTATTTCCAAATAGTCTTCTGGGTCTCAAGGGAATAAGGGATGTCCATCATGTCCAGGTAGTCCACCCTAGATAGGACATGGGGCCGTGTGGGGATCAAGCCATCTTGAATGGGTAGTTCCTGCACCTCCTGTGTGAACCGAGGAGAGGGGCGGCCTCTCTGGGCTGTGTGCCCACAAATACGGATTCTCCACTCAGCGCTCTTCATGGAGAGAAGGATTCGTTTGAAGTGGGGTTTAGTACCATGAGGACCTGTGGCCGATGGGTGGGAAGCCAGATTCTTTATCAAGGAGTGAGGGTGCAACGGATTGGTAAGGCCCAGGGCGTGGGAGAAGTTGGAGCGGGCCATGCGGGACCAGTGTTGGGAGGGGGCGTAGGGGCAGTGATGGCCACAATCCAGGTGACCAGGATCTTGGCAGCATGGGCTTAAAAGTCGAGTAGACCCATGCCACCATGACAACGAGGGCCAAACACTAACTCAAGCTGCACTGGAAGTGGGCGGCCTGACCAAAGCCACCCTTGCAGAAGGGCATACATAGATTTGAAAAAAACTGGGGAGAAGGCGATGGCGTGGGCTCCAAACCAGACTTTGGAGAGGAGCTTAGAGTTGGCTAAAACAACCCTGCCATTAAGGGAAGTAGGGTGGGCTCTGAGGGAGGCGATGCGCTTCGTTATGTTGTCTAGAATATGACTTTCCATTACTGTTGAGGCACACCCCTGCCTCCACCACACGCCCAGATGGTGGACAGGCCCAATGGTAGGGCGTGGCACGAAGGGGAGCACAAGTGGGGCGGTGTGGGGTGGGCAGGGAAGGCGAGCACGTGTGCGAGCATATGGGTCGGGCTGGACACAGGTCGCTGGGGCCCAGCAGGTTTGATACCGACCAAGGAGGATGATTTTGGTTTTGGAGGTGTTCAGTGCAGCATTACTTACCCGGGAATAAATCTGGATGAGAGCTTCAAGCGCGCGTGCATCTTGATTACTAGACACCCTAACCACACAATCATCAGCAAACGCCATCATCTTGACTGGGGCTTGGCCTGGTACATGGACCCCAGTGAGGCAGGCATTCACGTTTCAAAGTAGTGGGTCAAGGCTCAAGTTGTATAAGAGTGGGCTGAGGGGGTCCCCTTGGCGAAGGCCCCTTTGGGGACAGACTACTTCCGTGAGGAAGCCAGGGCCACGCACTGCCATAATTGCAGATTCTGTAAGCATCATCACCCAACTGATGAAGCGAGGGGGTAAGCGGAATTGGTGGAGGCAGGCCCTGAGGTATTCCCAGTTTACTCTATTATAGGCCTTCTGTTGGTCCAAAATACAAGTGCCCCAGAGGCTGTGGACTGACATGCATTAGCCACAGAGTGCACATTGTCCCAAATTGACCTTTTGGGTATGAAACTGGTTATTTCTGGGGAGATGGTGGCAGAGGCTACAATCCATAGACAGTTAGCCATGATTTTAGTTAAAATTTTGGTGTCCGTGTTAGTTAGAGAAATGGGGCGCCAGTTGGCTAGGTCTAGCTTATCCCCTTTCTTGAAGAGTGTAATGGTGAAGGCCTCTTGCCCTCCTGGTATAAGGCGCGTATCTAGAAGGCTCTGGTTAAGGGAGGCCAGCAGCAGTGGGGATAGATATTTGAAGTACTTCTTATAGAACTCATACAGAATGCCATCAAGGCCTGGGCATTTCTGATTTGGTGCACCGCGGATGGCGGACTAGAGTTTGTTCAGAGTAATCAAATTCATTAACTACAGGTATTGGGAAATGGTGCGGATGTGAGTGCTATTAAGAAATTTCGCCATTTTGGTCGGCAGAATAGGATCAGATTGGTACAACTCAGAGTAAAACTTTTGTATTTATTTAACTGAGGTAAGCTGACCAGGGGACGATAAATTACCAAATATACGTAGAACTAAGGAAATAACTGACAAATATAAAATTGGGTACCCCAGGGTACTCAAGTTACCCCTGTTGCCAGAGGGACTGTCAGGTATGGGGGGTTGGTGCGCTACTCCGAGGGGGTTTCCCCCTGCTATGGAGCAGGTGTGAAGGAAAGGGTCTGTGTGGAGGAACCAGAGTGGGAACCATGATTCTATGAGCGCTTTTTGCCTTAGTCTTATATATCCATAGAGCCAGGCTTGGAAGTGCTCCAGTAAGTGGACATGGAATTTGTCAATAACCCCATGAATAGTTGGGACTGTGCCCTTGAACGCATCTAATGCAATTGTGTGGATTGTCCACATTGCAATGGGTATTATTATGGAACGGAGGGTAGATGGGATTGGTGACTCGATCTGGAGCGCAAAGATGCTCTTTGATATCGAGAATTCTTGTTCGTTTTGGATCTTAATCAGGCGTGCGAACTCCTGCCATATAGATTTGGTTGGGGGGCATGTTTATAGGCGGTGATGTAGGGATCCCTCCCCTCCACATACTGCACATGTTTCGTGGAGGGAGTTGGAGCGGTCCGCCATCCTATAGGTCCTTCTCAGACAGCGCCGGCGTTTGCTCTTATCCTCAGAAGTAGGAGTGGGTGGTGAGTCATTTTCTACACTGCCTTCTGTGTGGTTAAATCATAGGTAATATCCAACATATCTAGGTAATATCCTAGCTATGTTTGGGGTTGTTGCGAGCATATCCCTCTTGGGGTGTTTTTCTGGGTTTCTTAATTTGAATTGGGGGCTGGGTCGTCCCCTTCCCTGTATAGTACCCATGTTCTCTATGGTCCATCCCATACGGCAGATAGTTCAGAGGATATGTTTGAAATGAGGGGAGGTTCCATGCGGACCCATTGAAGTAGGGTGTTTGGCAAGGTATGAAAGTAGTCTGGGTGGACTATGTGGGTTGGTTAATTTGAGCGCCTGTGCAAAGTTAGTCCTTGCTGATCTGGACCAATGTTGTTGCGGGAGGTCTGGAGTAAGGATTTCCTTTATCCAGGTACCTAGGATGTGATTGTTGTGGCTCTCAAAATCTATTAGTCCCATGCCTCTGCTTGAGCGTGGGCCTAATAGTGTTTCCATCCGTATAGGAGGGTGAGAGCCAGGCCACAGCCATCCCAGGATAAGCGCGCGGATTGAAGTTATAGAGGTAGGTGAGAAGGCGATCGTGTGGGCTGGGTACCATAGTATTGGGATGATGAGCAAGTTAGCAACTGTAACTCGCACTGTTAATCCTGGGGTTCTTCCCTTGAGGGAGGCGACGCGTTTGAATACCCGTTGTAACAGGTTACTTTCCATTGTCTCATTAGCATATCCCCTGATTCTAGCCAAATTCCAAGGTGTTGGACAGGAGTGGTGGTGGGAGGTGTTGCAAAGGGTAAAATGATTGGGTTTTTTCTTCGTGTGTTGGTATGAGGCTCTGATGTTGTAGCCTAGTTGTTTGTGTACTTGCCTTTGAGGATGATTTCTCTCTTTCTTTTATTGAGCGATGCATTACTCACCTTGGAGTATTCCTCTAGAGTGCTTTCCAGCTGTTGGGAATCTTCATTGTTTGCTATACCTGCTACGCAGTCATCCGCAAAGGCCAATATCTTGACTGTTGGTTGTCCTTGTGCGGTTATCCCCATGAGACGTGAGTCAGTTACCAGGAGGAGTGGGGAAAAGCTGAAATTGTATAGCATTGGGCTGAGGGGATCCCCTTGTTTGAGCCCTCTGTGTGGTTTAATCTTGTTTGTTAGGAATCCAGGGCCGCATACATCCATGGTTGCAGATTCTGTTAGGAGCATCGCCCATTTTACGAATCTTGGTGGGAGTTTGAAGGCATGTAGACATCCTTTTAGGTATGGCCAGCTAAAACGGTCATACGCCTTTTCCTGATCCAAGAAGACCAGGGCACCAGTTTCTTTGGATTGGCAAATGTTTGCAACAGGGTGAATGTTGTTTCATATTGAACGCCCTGGTATAAACCCAAACTGGGTGGGGTGATAGGACGTCAGATGCAATTGCGCCTAATCTAGCTGCTAAAATTTTTGTTAAATTTTGTATCAGTGTTGGAGAGTGTAATTGGGCGCCAGTTGGCCAGGTCCATCTTGTCACACTTTTTATACAAGGTTATAATGTAGGATTCATGGCCTCCTGGTAATAGGCGTGTTTCCAACAAGCACTGGTTCATAGACTCCAATAGGAGGGGGGCGATTTGTGAAAATATTTTTTGTAAAATTCGTAGGGTATCCCATCAGGCCCTGGGCATTTCCTACGTGGTGCACCGCGAATTTTCTCCCAAAGCTCCTCCCGTGTAATTAGGGATAGTATGTTGTAATTTGGTGGTGTACTTTTTATCTCGGCAGTTTGTATAAATTCTTTAATTTTTGTGAATCTGTTGGCGTTTCACAATATAATTCGGTGTAATAGCGGTGTACTTCCGCCTTGACCTCCTCAGGGTCAGTTGCCACGGTGCCGTTGGTCTTGCAGACCTATGTGCACGCGGGCTGGTTTCTGCGGGAGTGGAATTGGCAGAAAAAGTACATCGAATAGGTTTCACCTTCCTTTATGAACTTACCTTTGTTTGATACTTTGATTATGTGTTGGTGTTCAAAGTTGAGGTTGTTAAGTTGGGCAGATATTTCTGCCTATTTGTGTCCCCAGTTAGGGCTATAGCCAGATCTCAGAGTATTTATTTCCAGGTGGTCTAGTTCCACCAAGGTACGTTTAATTGTGGCCATGTCCGCGGTGTACTTACATGATGCAATATGTCAGGTTTTGTTGATTAAATCCTTTTTGAAATTTTCCCATGTTCTGATGGGATTCAAAGTGAATGGGTCTATATTCTGGGTTTGTAGCCTTGTTTTCAACCCAGTCAGATATCTCAGGCAATTTTATATTTTCTGGGTGAAGCTTTCTCCAAGGTGACACCTGTGTGTGGGATTGGGTTGGCACTATCTGCACCGTAACTAATTGGTGGTCAGAAAGATTATCTTTTTTGTTGTAAATTGGAGATTCTTGAGCGGTGGGATTGTAGGATCAGGATGTGGTCAATGCAACTCATTGATATGAGCGCTCCCTCGCGTATGTTGGGCCACATCATGTGGGGAAGGAGTGGTGAATTGGGGGGAAGAGCATCCTGTAAGCCAAGAGATGCCTTCATTGTGCGGAATTCAATGTGTCCAGGTGGGTGTCCCTTGGGATTAGGCCATCGATCTGTATCAGGGTTATCCCAGCAGGTGAAATCGCCTAACATAATGGTATCTGGTGGGAGGGTGAGAGCAGGAATGTTTTCAAAAATTGTTTTCTCTCAGTTGCAGTGCACGGTGCATATATACATTCTATCAAAATTATTTCCTATTGGCACATGATTGTTGCTACCAAGACTCAACCATGCAAGTGTGATGACGAATTTGTAATTTTAAATTTTTTTGTTGTTTCATATGATCACCCCACAGTGAGACGTCCATACTGATTGTGATGGTGCGACCCTGGTTGACCAGGATCCTTCTTTCCCTTGTAGACAGTGGGTTTCTTGGATGGCCAAGATGTCTAAAGAGGTTTTCGCAGGTATTCCAGCTTTTTGGCTTGGGATGTATGAGCCCTGGCTCCCACGATATTTACATCCCTATTGACACTGAGGTGCCCGCGGAGCCTCAGGAGCAGTTGGGAGGGCCCTCTGGCCCTATCACACTGCGGCTTATTTTGTCCATGCTCCACGTCTGTACTCCAACTCTTTCACTGTCATTGTTGGTTCCCTTGATCTGACCCAATGATTCATGGGAATTGTAGTTTTTTGCATTTGTGTTAATCTTTCCGCACAGGTCTCATGTTGATTTGATGCAGATTGTTGATTGGATTCTATATTTTTGAGGTTTAACTTTGGTGAATTGTGCACCGCATTTTCGCCCAAATTGCAGTTGCATTGTTCCTCAGTATGTGCATGACTGATTTCGCTTTGTGACTCGGTCAGGTTACTGTGAAAATTTTCAACCTGGGTATATTGTTCTGATTGGTTGGCTCGGTGAATATCTGAAATATCCTCCCAAATTTGTCTGGGGTTAATGGCAGACTCCACGTGTGATGCCACTTTGGCCACTGCTCGCTTGCGGGCTTTTTGTGCCACTTTATGTTGTTTGCTTATAACTGGGTCCACAAGGAGTATAGTCCATCTTCACCCCAGCAGAATGGGTGGTGACAATCAGTCATTTTGGCGAAGTTTTCATTATCTTTGTCCATTGCTTCCTCACAATAATCATTTTCCATTAAGCCCTCTTTCACAGGGCATGCGTGTTCCTTGTGTCCCAGTGAGTTACAGTGGTTGCAAATGGGCGGTGCACATTCCAGTGTAACTTGGAATGTGGCCAACTGGCCCCCATCTGCAAAGTTAAATTCTGCTGTGCGGGGAATTCTGGATAAGTCCTTTTTCACTTCTGGGAAGGGGTTGATTACAGTGATAGCTTTGCCTGTGCACAGGTTGGGCATCAGGCAAAATCGCTGTAATTCGAGTTGCTGAATTTCTCTGTAGGCCATGAGACCTTTGCGGAGCTCCTCCTCAATTACTTTTATGAGGAAGGTTGGTGGAAAGCGAGTCAAAAGAGATGAACAAAGTTTTCACTTTGTTCCATCTGGTGCGCGCGGTGTGCACAATTTTTTTGCCCTCAGGGAGGGCAATTTCCATACAGACTTTTGCTGTGGCATTGGCTTCATTGGCTGTTTAGAAACCAATATTGATCCAGCCATGGCCCATGTTGTTGGTGGCTACGTACACCGCATGAGGGAAAAGTGAGGGCTGTGCCTCACATGTTTTCTCCAACAGGGTTGGTGACTCATCCCCAAGGAAGAGTCTGATCCTGTGCTCCACCTTTGACATAGGGTTGAACTGAATGTACATATATTGCGCGTGTTTTACAGTGAATACCATAAACCCAGACAGTGTCTGAGTTTGCAACTTATTTGCGGATTGGGTTCCTGGTCCCCCTCCAGGGCGTTTCTTGCCCTTAGTTGCACCATTAAGCACACTATTCGCCGCAACGCTCACCCATGTTATATTATTTTTAATTGATAAAGTCGCCCATCTCTCCTGTGTGTGATTATCCAAATTTGCTGTTCAAATCAAATCATAGTAACTAAAGTGATTGTTATGAGAAAGAAAATCCAGTTATACTTTTGTATTTTGACCGCCACTTCAGCTGGTGTATCCTGACGGAATCATCTGACCTCCGCACCTGTGTGCAGGCCATGCTCTGGTGCAGTGCGAAGAATTTTTAGAAAATAAGCAGAGCATGTGCCGCCCTCTGTAATGTGTTTGGCCATGTACTGAACACAAACCCGATGTTTGTGTTGCTTTTTAAGCGCGTTGAGGTGGGCAGCTGCTTCTGCCCACTTACAGCCCCAAGCAGGGCTGTAACCCATGGCTGATATGTTGGACTCCAGGTGTGCCAACTCTGCCAGAGCGCGCGAGATGATGGCTGAGGTAGCTTGTGAGCGTCAGGAGGAGAGGTGGTGAGCGTGGCGGATGGTATCCGCTTTGAAGGCTGGCCATGTGGAAATTGGGTCTGCACAAAATGGTGTAATAAACTCCTTTGCCAAAGTTGCAGATTCCACCCATGTGGAAAATCCTGGCAACGAAAGTTTGGGTGGGCGGAGTTTGCACCAGTGCGGAGCCCTAGCCTCTGTAATGGGTAGGTGGTAGGTTATTGAGACCAGCCGGTGATTGGAGAAATCAATTTTTGATGTGTGGAAGTGAGAAATATGGGATTGAATCTGCACCGGTGTGAGGATAAGGTCGATGTGGGACATGGACCTTAATTGGCCGTTGTGGATGTGGGGACGCGTCATGTTCTCAAGCAGTGGAGCTTGCCACGGCAGCGTGTCAAACAACCCAAGGGTGGCCTTTAGAATTGGAAGTTCTATGTGACCCTGAGGGGTGTGGGATGAGGAAGGCCAGCGGTCTGTGAATGTGTTTATTTAACAGTTCATGTCGCCAACTACAAAAGGGTCAGGGGGTATTGAAAGGTATTTGACCAATGAGAAAAATTCACAATGCTCTCGTGCACAGGTTGGGGCATATATGTTGATGATAGCATGCACCACGTCGGCCCACAAAAACTTAACCATGAGGACTCAGTCATTAAGGAAGGATTAAGATGATAAAAATTTAAAAAATTGTTTTTCTGAACAAGTATCCCACAGTGCTCAGACCAGAAGGAAAGGGAAGGGAGGAGCATGGTTTTCCGAGTGTCCTCAGAACCTCGTGGACAGTGGGATTCCTGGATGGCCAGAATGTTCACAGGTAATTTTTTTGTAAAAACTCAGTTTCCTAGCCTGGGATGGCAAGGCCTTGAGTCCAGCGATATTCAACATCCCTAAAGTGAAGGCTTCCCCTTCACACCTTAGGTGTGAGGGGTGGGCACCTGGGCCTACCAGCCTCCTCTGGATCCCCATGGGCCTTCACAGCAGCATGGGAGCTTGCAGCAACGCTATCGGAAGATTTGTTAATTTTAGCAGACAGGTTCACGTTGGCTTTTGCCTTTGATTTTGGTTTCCCCGCTGTCAAACAAATTTTTTGCGGTGCAGTCTAGTTCAGTGCACCAATGTTAAGGTCAAAAAAAAAATTTTCAGGTAGGTTGGAGACCAAATTGGTTCCAATCAGGGCTTGGGTGCAAAGGTTGGGTGAGATTGAGTTGCCCATCAGATCCTCAGATTAGGTGGCCCAATTGGCTTGGGCATCCCATTTTGATTGGTTGAGGGATTCCCGAGTTGCTTCCACTGCGAAAATTTTAATGTCCTCCTTACGTTGGGAGTGCAGGATAGTGGAGGCGACCTTAGCCGCTTCCTCAGACGTGGCCCTGCGGGCCTGTTTGGCCTTCTTTTGCTCTTGGGGGGTGACAGGCTTTACTAGTAAGTAGCGGCCTTGTGCTCCCCACAGAAAGCCTCTTTGATACTGGTGGTTGGTTCAAATGAGCCTCCCTGTTGGTCATGGCCGCTGAGGGGTGCTCTTGGAATGTGATGCCCTCCTTAGTGTGGCATGCGTGTGCCTTATGGCTGAACGCATCACAGTGGGTCCAAATGGGGGGTGCGCTGTCCACAGTTACCCAGAAAGGGTGGGTGGTATGCCCCTCGATATTAATAAAAGTGGAGTGCATGATCTGGGTTAGGTCCTTCACAATCTCCTCGGTTAGGGTCAGAACTGCAATGACTTTGCCAGTGCACAGGTGTGGCATCAGCATAAAGCGTTCCATTTCAAAGGATTGTATTTCGCCATATATGGTGAGACCAGCTTTCAGGTGCTACTCCAGAATGGCATGCTTGACCATAGTGGGCAAAAAGTCAAATGTAAGGAAAATTTCGGTTGGATTTTGTCCATCTGGTGTGCTTAGTTTTGATGACCTGCTACCCTTCAGGGAGGTTGATCACAACGCGCACCACAGCAGCTTCATCTGCTGCCTCCTTGTTTTTGAAACCAAGATCCAGCCAACCGCGTAACATGGAGTGAGGTGCAATGTACATCGCAGTTGGGAAATGAATGTGCACATCCCCACAAAATTTTTCCAACAACGCTGTTTGCTGTATATCCAGGAACACCCAGACTCCGTATTCCACCAACGAGAGTGGTTGAGAGTGCGGCGTGTTGATGTACTGGTTACATCACGCTTGCCAAGCGAGGATTTCCAGGGAAATAATGACCATCAGTTTTTTTTATCTAATCCGCCAGTTTCTCTGGGGCGTTTGCGAACATTGGAAGTTGCAGGCCTACCACCTGTGCTTTTACCTTACTTGCCCAACTTCTCCCTGACATGGATGCAAACTAATCTCCTCTGTGATATTATTAAACTAAAGTCAGACTTGAATCGAATAAGTTGCAAAATTGATTGCAACGAGAGAGAAAAGTAATGAGGGAATGCTCATTTCCTGTCAATAAAATAGTTATATCCCCTAAGTCTTAACCACTGGTGGAGATTGGGATCCATATAGCTATACCATTAGCTCAACTGTTTGAGAATTATAGAGAATCCAGTCCACTAATTTCCAAACCTTTGTCTTTCCCAGGCATACTTGGACCTGTGTACCATGGGCCTATTACCAAAGGTGGCCAAAAAAACTGATCAACTCCTGATTGTGGCTTGTGAACATCTGATACCTATCTCTGAACCTTACTAATTGACCAAGTTGGCTTTATCTTTAGATGTGTTTCTCAGAGGGACTTAGGACTTAGCAACCCCTAATATAGCGTGATGAAGGCAACCTTTGGTGTTATCTTACTTGTGACCAACAACAATTGGTGTCTTCACTAATTGAGGAATACGCCTTCATACTGTTAAGTTCTGGGTTCATTGATACTAGTTCCCAGAGGTTAACTGAAAAAATTCAGTTATTATATTAACTACACGCGTTGCTTGAATTTAATGTAGATATATGATTGATATAGTAAGGAGACTATTATCCATAGCTTAATAGATAAACCAGGTTGATAGATAGTCCAGCGTCAAACTTGAAATGCTCCATTGGATGCTTATTTAGCTGACTATTAGGGACTTCTTCCCTCTTCCAGGTGAACATAATATAGCTCTAGATCTAAAGGTTCTCAATCTTAGTTCCCATCACACTATGTTGGTGGAGATCTACTTCAAAGGTCTGCTTCTCTTTTAAGGATATCCAATCCTTACTCTTTATCAAAAAAGAGCCAACAATTATTATACTTCAACAATATTAGACTGAAGATAAATATAATTTGATATTAAATTGAATTTATTTATTTGAGGCAAGCTGACCAGGGGATAGACATTACCAAAATGGAGAAAGAAAGTATTGACATGAAACCTGAGCAGGGTTAACTCTGTCGTAGAAAGTTTCTTTTCACCTCTGAATTGGGACTCAGATTTTTCTGGTTACGTCATGGGTAAGGTTTTCATGTTATTATACCTACTAACCGCCAATAGCTTCCTTTGGCTGGCACCCCAATCAATGTGCGAAGGGCAGGAATCAAACCTGCAACCTTCAGGTTGGTAGCCATACGCCCTACCAACTCGCCTTCCACCCCTTAAATTGAATTTATATCTTCTTTAATATTATAAAAAAGCTAAAGAATCTATAGGGGAATTTGGCGCCCAACTACTCTGTTGGCGCCTCAGTAAAGAAACGGCAGCCATTGCCAGTATATTTCTTTTCAAGGTCTACCCATCAATGACTTCTCTATCAGTATAAGGATTCTGCCATTGAACATCCCAGAAACCTAAACTGGAAAGATCAAGAAAACGTGTCACCTACGTTTACACTAAAACACAGTGAACCAACCACATTTGGCTAGTGACCTGCTTATGTAGTGGGTCTCTTTACCCAATATAGCAGGTCGCTAACCAACTGGTCAAATCACTAATTGCGGGTGGCATCACTCGCATATCACAACTCCCAAATAAAGTTCTAATCAGATGGTGATGGAACCTGTCTGATCCCAATTGGTACAACTAATAGTTAATCAATGATTAACTATTATATGACTCAATTTTGGTGGCAACTCTTCCCAACAAGAACCAAGGCATCCAAACGGATTGACCCCAGTGGATCCAAACCTGGCCAATTACCTCAAAATCTGCTAGTATTAATAAACTGATATCAAAATCAACAAATATCCATCCATTCTCTAGTGTGACTTAACCCTATTAAACCAACAAATTCTCTAACCTAAGAAGTAGAAAGGTTGGCAAAATTCCAACATCCCCCTCTTTCCTAGATTTCTAGTGAAAATAAGCTTTGGACAGGAGAATTCCGCCTTGGGCAGGTTAGATACTCTCAAGTAGTTAATTGAGGACAGCCTTTCCGCACTCAACGCTGATCATGACAACCTTTGTGTTATTTTTGCCCATATTCCCAGCTGACTAGATTACCATTGATCTCTAGGAGATAATTCCCTAATGCAAAACAAATTGGATATCATTTGACCCTGATTTCATGGTAATAATGTGTGGGTTATTTTAGGTTATTCACCTAGGTCTGATCCATTGGGGATTAATCTAGAAAAATGCTTAAGATCTCACAGGGAAGAGTTGCCTGTGAAATAAGGGCATCTGATAGTTTATTAGCTATCAAATATACCAATTGGGATCAGTCAGGTTTTATCATCAACTGATTGGTATTTTAAGGATCAAGTTGCTAGGAGAGTGATGCTGCCTGCAACTAGTGAATCGATCAGTTTGTTTGTGACCTGCCTTATTGGGTAACAAGTCCCATTACCTAAGCAGGTCAATCGCCAACTATGGTTGGTTCATTTGTATTCAGAGGAAAACGTTAAGGACACGTTTTTTGACTCTTTCCATTTTAGGTCTCAAAGAATGTCCAATGACAGAATCCTAGCCAGGATGGGGAAGACATTGCTGAGAGGAGGATGGGTAATTCAATGGCAACGGCTGCCATTTCATCGAGGAAGTGCCAATCAAGGGTTGGGTGCCAAATTCCCCACTATAAATTTCCTAAAAGAATTTACTAATAAAAAAGAAAGTAATTACCAGAGTATTATCTTAGTATAATTTATCAGAATTCATTTCAAGTTCTATTTTTCTCAAGAAATCATTGCTGTGTGCTCTAATTGGAAGACTCTTTAGGATAAAGATTAAAGATCTGAGAGGGGATCCAGAGAAGAGAAGCTGAATCAAATTTCTGGGATTGCTGCCAACTGTGTGTCGTAGAGAAAACCGTAAACAGGGATCTGAGTTTAGATTGAGTTAGGTGGTACCAGGGAATAAACCCTATTCAGGACATCATAAGTATTTTATGAGGAAATACTAGCCAAACATTGGGTTAAATTCTAGTGCTTCAATTCAACTACGGATAATGTCTCACTACTACTTAAAAATGATTATATTTCATTATCAAACAACGCGAAGAATTGCACAACAACTGAACCTGTGCAGTTAATATAATTATAGGGGTTATTAGCTGAGAATAATCAGAAAACCTATAAATTTTAAAAAATGGTGCTCAATACAGGGTGTAGTTGAGTAGAGGATATTGGAGCGTGATGTCATATGAAGATGTTTCTAATTCTGGCATTAAGTTACTAAGGAAAGTAACATTAAGAAGACAGAACATGAAGTGGATCACATTCAATTGCGTTCATCCTGCTAAGAATTGGAGCTCCTAGTGAAGTGAATTGAGGATACTCAAGTTTTGGGAAAAGGACATTTAACCTAGATATGGAACTGTTAGTACTGCAAGAAAACCTGTTCCACCCAACATCTACCTGAGATGAATAGGATCAGTAGGGCCAACTTGGGTTGAAATTGGGTCCACACGAAATAAAATTGAGGAACAGCAGGACAACTCAGGTTAAAATTGGGTCCGCTTTAAATAGTCCTGAGGAGTGAGGTGTTAGATGAGACATTGGTTGAAATTGAAACGGGAAGCAATCAATTAAGAGTATTAAATTACATTAACAATGAAGAGTATGAGGTCAAAACAGGAAACGATTGATCCAAGATTTTGGAGAGAATCGTTTTACTCAACATTCAATCAATGATCAAAAATATCTGGAGTCAAGTTCATCATCAATTCAAGACGAATTTGTATGAAGTTAATGAGGCTAGATCAATCTGTGTGATTAAGGGATCGTTTCCAGATCCACCAGTGTATTTACTTCCAACGTTTTTAATGGCCATGAATGCCAAAAGTCGTTTTTAATAGAAAAACGATCTGAACAATCAAATGGAACTGTTGACTAATGATGAATTCAAGATTTTGAGAGATATGAAGACTTAATCATCAGTTTCCAAAATATGAGATGAAATTAGGACCTGTTGAATGAAT
This sequence comes from Massospora cicadina, assembly GCA_022478985.1. Lineage (NCBI taxonomy): Eukaryota > Fungi > Entomophthoromycota > Entomophthoromycetes > Entomophthorales > Entomophthoraceae > Massospora > Massospora cicadina. The sequence goes on from JAKSZP010004151.1 coordinate 27,782, forward strand.
GGCTGTGCCAAAGAGTGTCTGAGATATCCAAATGTTCCTTATAATGGTCGGATACTATAGAAGATGTATTTGTGATTTTGCCAGAATTGAAGACCCCTATTCCATCCATTGAAGGATCCAAAGAAAGGATTTGTATGGAATCAAGAAGCACAGAATCCCGACCATCTAGTACTAAAAAGAAGTAAAGAATCCCTTTGATGAGTTATGCCAGTACTTGATAGATTCTCTGATTTTGAAATATCTGAATTTATATTGAAAGTTTATTATACAAACTGATGCTTCATTAATGGCTATTGACGCCATATTGAGCCAAGTAGATAAACTTGGGGACGAACATCCAGTGGAGTATGTGAGCTGAACACTCTCAGCTACTGAGAGGAACTACACCGTAACTGAACATGAATGCCTGGCAGTCATTTACGCCTGTAGACAGTTTTGGGTGTACATCCACAGAACGTACTGCAAAGGGTGATGGACCACTCCTGGTTGCGTTGGCTTCACAATATACAAGAGCCAGAAGGATGACTGGCCCAATGGGCATGAAGTTATAGGCTTAAGATTATGAGATTGTCCACCTAGTGGTAGCTTATTATCAGAATGAAGATGGCTTATGATGGTTATCAATGGTTCAGATGGTATACCAGCAGGCGTATGAGCTATTCCAGAGAATGGTTGACAGAGAAATCGGGAACAAGCCTCGAGAAATCTAAGGCTCACTTCAGAAAGCAATGGAAAACACCAAGACCATGGATGGACAAGTTTTCAAGATGTTAAATTGGGAAGCGGTTATTATTCCCAGAGCCATTAGAAAGAGCAGCTATTGTTCAAGCTGCTCATAAGGTTGTCAGGCATGGAAACCTGAGAAAAATGACTGACCATGTTTGCCAGTACTACTACTGGGAGTCAATCAAATATGATGTTGCGGACTATCTGGCTTGCTGTGTGGAGTGTCAGTTGCACAAGCCACATAAGAATACAACTGGATACCAACTGGTCCACCCTGGTTTGACTGGCATATGGTGTCCATTGACGTGATGGGACCGCTGACAATGAGCACAGGGGGAGTCAAGTACATAATAGTTGCAATCAATCATCTGACGAGATGGGTTGAGGTGAAGGCCCTGGTGAAAGTAGACGCTACCAGTACTGAAAATTTCATCCTGGATCAAGTAGTATACTGACATGTATGCCCACAGGTCCTTCTGAGCAACAATGGGACAAATTTCATGTCTCATTTGATCCCACAATTAAATGAAATGATGGTGATCCGAGGGTTTTTGTCTGTATCCTACCATCTGGAGACAAACGGACTGGTAGAACGAGTCAATGGGACGCTGGACACAATGCTGAGGAAGCTGGTCAAAGGATGAACTTCTGCATGAGGAATGTACCTGAGATAGTGACGTTTGTCTAAAATATCAGTCATCATACAGCGACAGGAAAAATGCCATTTGAGTTGCTATATGGGAGGAAGGCCACGTTGCCACCAATTTTATACTTGGTGGTGGAACAACATTGGGGATGAGTGCTGAGCAGTATATGAACCAATTGACAAATATCATGATTGAGATGCAATTGCAAGCATTCAATACAACTTTGAAGAAATTGATATGAGCGAAAATGACAAATAATAAGAGCTGACCAGCCTTATCAGAATACTTAATAGGCAAAAGAATTACCTATTGCGATATGCATGGTTTTGGGAGAAGAAACACATTGGATGCATTGTGGTCAGGTCCATTTGAGATTATTGCCAAGATGGCGACGGATGCTTACTCCATAAAGAACCTCTTGGAATAAGGATAGTAAATTGAGTCCATGCTAAATATTTAAAGCAATGGAGTGATGAAAAAATAATAAAAAGATGGACCACTGAACCAAAAAAGTGAAGTCCCATGGAAAAGAAGATAAAAAAACAAAAGATTGATAAAAATATTGAAAAAAGAGACTATCAAAAATGCATAGAAAAAACGATATATTTTTATAATTATTATTTTTTTATTGGTTATCCTTGATTCTGGAATGATTACACCCATGTTTCTTCTTGAGGGAGGGAGGATGGATTACAGTAGGAGTAGGTAAACAGTCAAGATCTATGTGAGATTGGATGCTAGTGAGGGCTAGACCTACACAAAACCAAGTTCATTGAGTGGATGCAGATCCCTGCGAGAAAGTGACTAGGGGAAGAGAAATTGATATGTTGAAAAGATGCCAAACGTGATACTTTGGAGCGGGGAGGGAAGCAACAATATAAGAAGAGGCAGTCAGTGAATAACCCCAAGTAATTTTGATATGGCACTGGAGCCAGAAGATTGGTTTTGAGCACTTGACAATGGGCTTCGTCAAGAACACCGGACATATGAGCCAGCATTGTGCAAGGGATACTAGGCGTGGGCTGCTGAATCATGCCCCAATCAGAGCTATCAGGGGAAGGTACTGATGGGATCACCAGAAATGAGATAGTCATGCAAGGAGCGAATGGCATTCTACAAGTGGCAACTATGGGCTTCTCAGAAGCTGAAGCAGAAAGAATTATGGATACAGGAGAAGCTGGAAGATTTGTGGCCCAACTTTGAAAAAAGTGGCCAAAAAAGCGAAGAGCATAGGCTGAAATATCCAAATCTAGGATGTTTTCAAGATCAGAAGAGTTCAGAGCTATGTACAAAGCCTTGGGACTTGGGCCCTTAATTCTGCATACGGGAGTTCATAATGTACGCTGTTGGTGATGGTTAAATTGTGGCTAAGACAGCTGGCTTGTAAAATTGCCCAAGTCAGAAGAGGAACTCTGGAAGCAAGTCTGATACAGCGAGGAACGAATGATCAAGAGCAAAGGGCATTGCTTCAGGAGGTTCAATGATGATGTTAGGAGTATCTGAAAAAGGAGCCAAAATTCAGGAGAGTTGCAAAATCTAACTCAGGAATCGATGACAGAGGAAGGATTAGCCATGAGTTGTTTGAGACAATTGCTAGCCTGGTTTTAACAGAGTTGGTTACCATTTACAGAAATTCCATGGAAGGACTAGCCACTGGTGCCAGACTAGGAGTATGAGTCCTGGAAGGACCATAGAAAAGGTTCTGGCACGCAGATTGACTCATCCGCTAGAAGAGCCAAAGGTCTTTATTGGACAAGCTATTGAGCAGCTGTTAGTACCAAGATTTGGAATTCAACATATGAGTTGGATGAGAGGGGATGTTGGACTCATATGATAGTCGACATTATGAACTCTGAAATCAATTAAGCTCTAATTTCAGAGAGATTAATTTCAAAAAAATGGGACAAGCTCTCCAGAGAAGAATTAAGAATGATATGAGCAAGAGGTTATTAAGAGAAAAGTAACAAGGGTGAACATAAATAAGCATTCTTAATTGCACCGCAAAATGCACATTGATGGTAAGAATCTCCTATCAAGGACAAGGAGATAATCAGGATATCAAGGACGCCGGACCAAGAATCCTGAATATGACTGCGGGTCATATGCCCTGACAGGGGGAAAATTGGATCCTGGATTTAATATTGTCATGAGTAAATTGATCAGCCCAGCATTACTGTCAAGAGAGTGCCTGTAACTCTTTCGTTCCCAGCAAGGTGATGTGGGATGCAAACCCACATTGTTAGGGAACTAGCCGTTAAGAAAAAGGGAAAGAAGACACCTCAAATGGTGTCTGTGCAAAAGGTACCCCAGGCAAGGGTGTAGAGTGCAACATATAGTACCAGGTAAGTGAGGAACATAACTGCTTGAGTGGACCCCAGAGGGGAGTCCCTAATCAAGTGTAACTTGGCGTCAGGAGGCTTGGGTGCCTCGATCTTGAAGGGACCTGGGCGACCCAAGGGAGCATCTGGGATTTTGTTAAATTGCAATAAAAGGTAGTGGCCCAGATAGTTGGAGACCTCCTCGAAGAGGTCCGCCACCAAGTTCGCCCAAGGGACATGAGTAAAACATAAAATAACGGGTAATTTTATTTAAGAAAGTTGATCAATGAGGAATGTTGGTCGCAAAAAAATATTTAAAGTGGGCAGGGGAAATTCAGGTTCTGCGGAAGTGCGCCCAAGCCTTGACACTCCAATAAACAGACGCTTACATCTGTTTTAGTAAAATACACCAGAAGTGCCTTCACTTGAGTAATTGATTGAAGCCGTATTTTACTCAAACTTAAAATTTCATAACTTACCCGGGATTTGAACCCTTGCTCTCCAATTAACCAAATTAAACAATCTTCATTTGTAATGTAAATCGTTCATTTCAGTGCCTGGGCCAAGATAAGAGGCTGGGCGTTTTGCACCCCATTAGTATCAACCTGGGCATGCTTGGCTTGAACCCAGCGTTGATCTAAGGTGTGTTTCAGGTCAGGAAGAGCCTGAAGTTTTATCTTCTGGGCCTCCTGTCGCCCAGCCTTATCTTTAGCATCAGTTCCCACTATTAAGTCATCCAACTATGACATTACCCTCTCCTCCTTCTTGGGCTCCACCCCCCTCCAGGGGCGTTTGCTAAGGAGAAGCTCTTATGTGCTGGTGGCAACTTCATAGCAGCAACGGCTGGCTTAGGCTGAGATCCTGCAGCCTCAGGGAAACGATTATGAAATGATTTGATCAAGTCTTGGGCATGTACACAATCCCTTGCTGGCACCCAACTGTTCTCCGCTGCATCAAACCCTTTCCAGGATACCAGGGACTCAAGGCGTCGCTTAACCCGGCGGGAGGCTACTATTTCCTCCACTTCCCATTCCGGCGCCCCATCCACAAGATAAGCCTCAGGAGTCACAGGTGGAGGCCCTCAAACAATGTCAATTTGCTTTCATGAAAGATGGAGAAGATCCAAAACGCAGAGGGAAGATCCAACTGGTATGAGGCATGACTCACCTTTCTAACTACACGTTAAGGACCAATCCTCTTTGGACCCAGCTTTTTGCATGGCTGCTTGATAGGGATGTTGCAAGCATCAAGCATCACGAGATCCCCTTCCTTGTATGCTGGACCCACTTGGTGCTTTCCATCAGCATTCTCCTTATAAACCAGCATAGCCGCCTCCAAACTTGTGGACACCCCTTGATGGACCTTCTTGAGAGTCTTAGCAAAGTCCAGCACCGCTTCCACTTTGGAGCCACAGCTGGGCTCCATGTTAAAAGCAGGGTTAAAGCCATGGTTAGCAAATATGGTGAACAACTGATTGATGAATGCAAAGTGTTGTTGTAGCTAAACTGGTCCATGGGAAGGTAGAATCCCAATCTGAATGGTCTGCGGTGGTGTAACAACGCAGAAATTGTTCCAAGCACTGGTTCACAGCTCAGTCTGCCCATCTGATTGAGGATAATAGGCAGTTGAACGGCAGGGGCGAATCTGAAGGGTTTTACACAACTCTTCCCAAAAGATGGAGGTGAACTGGGGTCCCCGGTCACTAATGATTTCTTGAGGAACCCCATGAAGCGCAAATACATGGGCGACGAAGAGCCTGGCCATTTAAGCAGCAGTTATGGTTGTTCTGCAAGGAATAAAGTGGGCGAACTTTTTAAAGCAGTCCACCACCACCATGATTTCATCATACCCATCTGAAACGGGTAAAAATCACAATGAAATCCTGATAGGGAAGTCCAGGGCCCTTCAGCCTTTTGGACTGGTACCAGCAACCCTTCTAAAGGTTGCCGATTGGGTTTCATTTGATTGCAGATCAGGCACTCTTTACATTACCTCCCTACCTAAACAGGTAAGCCCTTACAATTGTAAGTGCATCTTATCAACTCCAAGGTCTTTGCTTTCCCAGGATGACCAACAGTGATTCCGTCATGATGGTCCTGGATGATCTCCAGGCGCAGTGGTCCAGCAGGAATCCATAGGCGACCCTGAAACCACACCATCTCATCCTTCATGTGATACCCCCTGGATAAGTCCTCCTGATTCAGGACACTCTTAGCAAGAACAACAGCATATTCAGCTGATAATAGCTGAGAAAGAACTACCTTTCTAAACATACTGTATTATGCTGCATTTTCCAGAGGCATGAGCGCTGCGTATGTACCCTGGACTTAGGAAGTTGAGACAGAATCATACTTGGTGGAATCATCAACTGGGTGTTGTGAATCTCTACCTCCTTTGGATTGGGAGCCAAAGCAGGGTTGCAGCTCAAAGCATCCGACAAACCATTCTCCCTGCCCTTGGTGAACTCATAAGAAAATGTAAATAGGGCAAGGATCTCATGCCAACGGGTCTGACGTGGTGTTAGAACATGGAGCACGGTAGTACAACAGGGCTCGGTGGCCTGTGCTTACCCAGAATGGTTGGGAGGAGCCATGTAAGTGGTGACGCTAACAAATCAGCGCCTCCACCACTGCTAATAACTCCTTGTCATATACGGCGTAATTTAACTCATGCAGAGACATTTCTCTAGAAAAATCCCACTGGATGCTCAGACCCATCTCCACCCACCTGTAACAAGGCAGCCGCAATAACAAAGTTGGAAGCATCTGAGGACACAATGAACTCCTTGGCAGAGTCAACATGGTGAAGGATGGAAGTGGATAACAAGGTGCACTTCACCGCTTGAAAAGCATCCTCCAAAATGGGGGACCACTGAAGCACCTTGGCACCACTGGCCTTATATAAGGGAGCTGCCACCTCGGAGAGACTGGGTGTGAACTTCTTGAGAAATGTACACGTCCCCAAAAAGCTCTTCAGTTCCTTGACAGAGGTGGGGATAGGCCACTCACGAATAGCCTTCTCCTTGTCTGGAGTTATCATATGGCCTTGGTTAAAAACGACGTTGCCCAGAAAAGTAACCTGGGACTTGAAGAATTCGCATTTACTAATCTTGAAGGTAAGGCAAGTGGTCCTCAATCTCTCCACTACTTGTCGAAGGTGTACTGCATGTGACTCCTGATTGGGAGAAAACACCAGGATGTCATCCATGTAGGCAACCACACATACCCCAACAAGTCCCCCAACGCAGCATCAATGCAGCGTTGAAAGATGGCAGGGGCATTCTTAAGCCCAAAGGGCATAACCCGGAACTGGAAAATCCCTTTTCTGGTATGGAATGCAGTTAACCACTCCTGGCCCTTCTTTATCCAGATTTGATTGAATGCATTGAGGCAGTCCAACTTGGAGAAAACTTTTGCCTTTTCCACATAGCGTGCAATCTGGGAATCTAAGGGGATGGGATGGAGGTCGAGTACAGTCACATTGTTTAAATTTCCATAATCAACACACGGATGTAAAGTTCCATCAGCCTTTTCCACAAAGAGAAGTGGGGAGCAAACAGGGGAGGTACGCTGAAAGATGGCACCTTTGGCCAACTGCTCCTTCACCCATAAATCTAAAACCTCTTCCTCCCAAGCAGTCAATGGGTATATGGGGAAGAAATATGCACCAGATATACAGTGAGTTTAAATTCACAATCAAACTCGGAATGTTCTGGTAGCGTACTAGCTGAAGTTGCATCAAAAGAAGATGCCAACTCCTCCAAACAGGAAGGTAAGCAAAGTCCCACAGTGGGCTTCAGCAAAGGGGCAAGATATGTACTGGGAACATTGGGCCAATGGGGTAATTTGCCTTGGTCGTTATCCTCAGACAAAGGAACAATCAACTGGTGACCGTTTGTCAAAAATAAAGATAAAATATTTTCTTTCAAATTGTTCTGACGTCAAACTTCCGCCACCACTCAACATCCAAAATGATGGGAAACAAGAGGTTTTTGATAACTTAAAACTGGTCAGACAATAGATAAGAACCTACCTGGAAATTAACTGACTCCATGATGTTCAGTGTGAGGATACCTTGAGAAGCTCCACCCCTAGCCATACCACCTGGTGAGTAACTCAATTAAGATAGTCAGCAAGGTTTTGGTCAATAAAATTATTTGAGGCACCAGTATCCACCAAAATAGTTGTGCTGAACTTTCCATAAGAAGATGTAAGGGTAGCAGTCAACAAGAAGTATCCATAATGGGATTTATTCAACGCAGAAAAAGCCATCAACTCACCAGAAAATTCTTCCTCTGGCTTGAACAAGCCATCAGGGTATGTTTTAGAATCATAGAAGGGGGAGGGATAGTGGGCCACTCTTACTACTGAGGCCACATATCCCACCACACCCTCTGCAGGTGCATATACGTCCTTATATTTATGACGAAGTTCCTTTTCAACTTCCTGAGAACCCCTAATCATGGTAGGGGTCAAACGAGGGTTCTCATAAGTAATCTGATATACTGAAATAGGGTCCTTGTCCAGATCATATGAGCAAATAAATGATTTGTTTTGGGATATATAGCTCACGTTGTAAAACGCGTTTTCTGGTTTTAATGAACCCACACTCATTCCAAGGGTTTGGTGTGCATCGTTATTCAGGGCCATCATCCCCAAGCCCAGAGCCAATGCCTTGCATGCATGTCGTAAACATGTTGGGGAGAAAAATGATAACGGAACCCTTTTTTTGTTAAAATCAGGTTCAGACCCTCCAATGCTCCCAATTTTCGCCGAGATGAGGAGGAAATCAGTGGGAAGCATCTCACGATTCAAGGAAATATCACTAGTTGAGGACGCGATTATAGGGATGACCATGGGTGACATCATCGCTGTGGAATCATTTGAAACCTTTACTTCATTCTCGGGTTAGACCCCTGTACAGTTCTGAATTTAGAAGAAGTAGAAGGATTAGAAGGATAAGATTCCCTCATTTCAAGAGGCGCGCGCGACTTTTTGGCTTCCATATTTATATGATTTATTCTGATGATGGCCAAATTACCTGGCCCCTTCTGGGTTGGGGTGGGGAAACTACCCCAAAGGGTATTGACAAGATGATCAAAATTGGAAGGAGATGACTGCCAAATTGGGGAGTTTCATATCAACATGTCCAAGGTCAAAGAGAGAAATGACGTTTTACCTTGTTGGTTAATGGCAAAGCCTGGGCTTTTTTGCAGAATTCACTCAAGTATGCTTTCATTGGCCGACCTGCTTGATGCAGAGAAAAGAACTCAAAGAAGGAATGGAGGGATGCTTCATCAGGTCGATTCTGCTCCAAGACCTGTTCCAAGCCCTCTACTGTTTGCCACAAAAGCGGTTAAGTGCGTAATACCCCAAAAACCCAGTCGCCTGCATCAGGAGATAATCAGGACAACAGATCCACTCCTCACAAAAGTGGATGTGAACTAGACGAATTATTTTTCCCTAACAAGGGTCTTAGCTCAAGGGAAGCTAAGGCCTGTTGAATTTACAAGTAAATCTTGGAAGAAAGGTGTGGAAATCACTTTAGGATCGCAAAAAGTCTGAGACCACCAGGTATGAGCAGGAAGGGTGGGCACTTCCCAATTGGTAGTTGCAAGAATAACGCTGAGACGCACTAATACAAAACCAAATGAGAAAACTGTGATGAGCACCATCGTGGCAGTGACAAATGGCTAGCGCACCCAATTTACTAATAATGAAAGTCCCAAACGGATAATTCTTATGCACATATAATAAAAAGGTTGGTCGACTAATGTTAAGAGAGTGTCTGTAACTCTCTCATTCCCAGCAAGGTGATGTGGGATGCAAACCCACATTTCTAAAGAACTAGCCATTAGGAGAAAGGGAAAGAAGACACCTCGAATGGTGCCTGTGCCATAGGTACCCCAGGCAAGGGTGTAGAGCGCAACATATAGTACCAGGTAAGTGAGGAACATAACAGCTTGAGTGGACCCCAGAGAGGAGTCCATAATCAAGCGTAACTTGGCGTCAGGGGGCTTGGGTGCCTCAATCTAGAGAAGACCTGGGCGGCCCAAGGGAGCACCTGGGATTTTGATAAATTGCAATAAAAGGTAGTGGCCCACATAGTTAGAGACCTCCCCAAAGAGGTCCGCCACCAAGTTCTCCCAAGGAACCATTGAAAAACGTAAAATAACGGAAAATTTTATTTAAGAAAGTCGACCAACGAGGAATGTTGGTCACAAAAACATATTTTAAGTGGGCCAAGGAAATTCAGGTTCTGCGGAAGTGCGCCCAAGCCTTGATGCTCCAATAAACAGATGCTTCCATCTGTTTTAGTAAAATACACTGAAAGTGCCTTCACTCAAGTAATCGATTGAAGCTGTATCTTACCTGATCTTAAAATTTCATAACTTGAACGGGATTCAAACCCTTGCTCTCCAATTAACCGAATCAAACCATCCTCATTTATAATGTATATTGTTCGTTTCAGTGCCTGAGCCGAGATAAGTTGCTGGGCGTTTTGCACCCCATTAGTATCAACCTGGGCATGCTTGGCTTGCACCCAGCGTTGATCTAAGGTGTGTTTCAGGTCTTGAAGAGCCTGAAGTTTCACCTTCTGGGCCTCCTGTCGCCCAGCCTTATCTTTAGCATCAGTTCCCACTATTAAGTCATCCAACCATGACAATTACAGAAGGTTATGGGACCGCGCTCTGAGTAGGCAGTAGTGAGGAGGAAGAGGAAGAGAGCCACATGCTGAAGGTTGATTTGAGCTGCGCTGAGCACTGATTGATCATACTCCACATGAACAGATGAAGTATTTGGCCAAGTGTCCAAGGTGGTGTTCTCTCTCTCCCAATCCTTTTGTTGGAAAAGTCTATGCAAGAGGAGGGTTGTGTTGGGATTTTTGCCCATATTCCCAGCTGAGATTACCAGGGATCGCTAGGGGATGATTCCCTAATTTGAAGTAAATTAGGTTTCAGTTGACCCTGATTTTGGGGAAATAATGATTGGGTGATTTTAGGTTATTCACCTATGTCAGATCTGTAGGGATCAATCTTTACAAATGCTTAAGATCTCTTTGGGCACTTGGGTTGGGACCATCTAGTACTAAAAAGATCTCTTTGGGCTTAGTTACTAATGAAATAGGGGCATCTGATAGTTTATTAACTAACAGGTGTACTGATTGGGATTGGTCAGGTTTCATCAAAGACTCCTTTGAAATTGGTCTAGTTTCATCACTGACTTATTTGAGAGTTTAAGGATTACGTTGTGAGGCGAGTAATGCCACCTGCAACTAGTGAATCAATCAGTTGGTTTGTGACCTGCCTTATTGGGTAACCAGTCCCATTACCTAAGCAGGTCGCTTGCTAAATATGGCTGGTTCATTTGGATTGAGAGGAAACGTTAGGGACACGTTTTTTGACTCTTTCCATTTTAGGTCTCAAAGAATGTCCAATGACAGAATCCTAGCCAGAATGGGGAAGACATTGCTGAGATGAGGATGGTTAATTTAATGGCAACAACGGCATTTCATTGAGGAGGTGCCAACCAAGGGTTGGGTGCCAAATTCCCTACTATAAATTCCCTTAAAGAAATCACTAATAAAAAAGGAAGTAAATACCAGAGTATTATCTTACTATAATTTATCAGAATCCATTTCAAGTTCTATTATTTCTCAAGGAAATTATTGCTGTGTGCACTAATTGGAAGACTCTTTAGGATAAAGATTAAGGATCTGAGAGGAGATCCAGAGAAGAGAAGCTGAATCAAATTTCTGGGATTGCTGCCAACTGTGTGTCGTAGAGAAACTATAAACAGGGATCTGAATGTAGATTGAGTTAGGTGGTACCAGGGAATAAACCCTATTCAGGACATCACAAGTATTTCAAGAGGAAATATTAGCCAAACATTGGGTTAAATTCTAGTGCTTCAATTCAGCTACGGATAATGTCTCACTACTACTTAAAAATGATTATAATTCATTATCAAACAACGCGGAGAATTGCACAACAACTGAACCTGTGAAGTTAATATATTTATAGGGGTTATTGGCTGATTTTAATCAAAAAACCTATAAATTATAACACTTTGGTTTGCGGCTCTCTTCCTTTCTTCCTCATTTCCGTCTCCACAGAGCACAGTCATGACCCACTTCCATGCTGGTCTAGTCAGTTGTTCATGCCAATGCTAGTCCTGGGAAGTTGGTTTTTCCACCAGTCAGGGCTATATTATTCTTTTGTCTACATGATCTTGTTCAGCTTCCTTGATTCATTGATTCCTTGATCCCCCTCCTTAACTTGGCAGATGGGACTACCATCAATTCATTTTCTCATGGCAAAAATAAGTAAGATTAAATTTATTTGATTTTGTTATTTTTTTTTGTTTGTACTAACTTTTTTGCTCATATCATTCTTGTATTTTTTTCTTTTCTTTGAAGAGCTTAATTTATAAATTAGAAATTAATTGCACCAAAGTTAAGAAAAAACTAGAGATTTATCTACACCAAGCTTGATAATGTGACAGTTTTAAAAAGTCCAACATCCTTAAGATTGCCCAGCCCATATGTTGAATTTATCTAACTGCTTGTACTTGCAATATCTGGACAATTTTTCTGCTGAAAGTGCCTACCTCTTTTGATTGATGAGTCATGCCACTTAAAGAAATCGCATTTATGGCCCCTCCAGGACCCATACTCTATATTGAGCAAATGTGGGTAGTCCATACGCTGAACTACTGGAAACAGTATCTGATCCCAATGAAACTTGAGTATTGAACATCTTGAATTAATCATGGACAATTCTCCCTCTTCCATCTGTTCCCAATTTGTACTTTGACACTTTTCTGGATTTGGCTCCATTTTCAGCTAATCCCATAATAATCATCGAGCCTACTGAAGCAATCCTTCCAGTAAAAGTCAGTCATTTTATCCCAGCTTTAATTTGCTTCCAGAGTTCTTATTTCAGCTAGGGCAATACTATAAGACTGCATTACTGTCAACTGAATTAACTATTGGGAATTATGAAAACTTTGAGTAATAATATGAAGATTTAAGAATCAGAGTAACTGAGGCCCTTACTGAGGCTCCTAAGACCGCTAATCTCACAAGCATTTAAGACTGAGATGTTTCATCCTACACTATATATTTCACCAGCCAAGTACTTCGCAGTTGGGCCACAAAGCTTCCATCCTCTCCTGACTTTCATCGTTCTTTCTGCTTCTGTTTCCAGGAATCTCGCAGCCATCACCTTCAGGATGCCATTTGCTCGCTGCATGACTAACTCATCTCTAGCTCTTTACACTGATATCTCCCCTAATGGCCTTTATTGGAGGCATGATTTGGCAAAAACCTTCCATTATCCCTAGAACCATTCCATTCCACATGTCTAATATCCTTGATGAAGCCCGCCGGCAAGCACTTCTAATCTTCCAGTTCTGGTGCCATATTGGGATTATTTGGGTTATTTGCCAATCACCTCTTCCTTTTCAGCTGTTTTTATCCCTGATCCAGAGTATTGTGTTTAGCCAGTACTGAAATTTTGATTTCACTTCCCCTGGCCACGTTCTCACAAGTCTCAGCTTCTGCTCAAAGAAACGGCTTTGGGTAGGTTTAGTCTTCACTAGTGTTTGCTCTCAACTTGATTTTGATGGCTTGGTTACTCCTACTGTCATACAACCTCCCTCATAAAGAGGCGTCATAGGCGGAATTATGCACAAGATGAGGACAATGAATAAAAATTATAGAATATACAATTTTTCTTTTTTTCAATTCCTTTTTACACATATTATCAATTTTTACTTTGTTTTTCTTATTCTTTTATGGGACTTATCCTAATTGATTCAGAGGTCCATCTTTTCATTATTCTCCCAAACTGTTTTTAGAGATACTTTGACCTACCAGTCTTCATGGTTCAGAGGTCTTTTTTTCGAATTTAACCATCTACATTGGTTAAATGAAATTTTTTAGGACTTAACCAAAGAATCAGAACATAACCATTTTAATAGTTCATCAGTTTTTTAAAACGCTTTCATTTTTAGTGAATCCAATGCTCTAAGTATTTTGCAATGGGTCTTGTTTACTATTCTTCCATCCATGAGGTTCTTGATGGATAATGCGTCTGTCACCAAATTGATGATAATTTCAAACGTACCTGGCCACAGTACATCCAGATTGTTTTTTCTTCAAAGCCATGAATATCGCAATAGGCTACCATATCGCCCAAATGGTATTTATGTAGTGCTAGTCAGTTCTTATATGTCATCTTGGCCTTGTTTTTTCTCTAAAAGGTTGTATCAGATGTTTGAGATTTCATTTTGATCATATTATTTAATAATTGGAGTAGGTACTGATCAGCACTCATCCCCAATGTTGGTTAACAGCCAAATTTAGAATAGCAGTAACACAGACCTTCGCCCATATAGCAATTTAAATGGCATTTTTTCCGTCGCCATATGGTGGCTGATGTTACCAAACTGAGGTAGGTTCCCCATATGGAAGTTTTCCCAGTGACCAATTTCCTAAGTGTTGAGGCCAGCAAACCATGCACTCTTTCACCAGCCCGTTCATTTCAGGCCAGTATGAACCTGATACAAATCCTCAGATTCCTATTATTCCATTCAACATTGGATCACATGTGACTTGAAATTCATTCCATTATCACATAACAAGACTTTCTAGAATCTGTGCTGATAAAAAAACTTGATCCAGGATAAATCATGCAGTACTTGTAGCATCTACTTAGATAGTGCTTTGTCTTGACTCATATTGTTAGATGATTGATCGCAACTATGATATATTTGACCCCCTGTACTCATATTCCTTGCTCCCATTACGTTGATGGACACTGTATGCCAGGAAAACCATGGGCGTACCAGTCAATATGTGGTGGTGTTCTTGTGTGGTTTATGTAATTGGCACTCCACACAGCGAGCCAGATAATCGGCCACATCATAGTTTATAGACTCCCAGTAGTAATACTGGTGAATGTGGTCAGTTGTTTACTCAGTCCTCTATGCCCAAAAACATTGTGTGAAGATTAAATATTGCTGCTCGTATAGACAGTTCTGGAAATAGTAATTGTTTTCCATTGATCATCTTGAAAACTTGTCCATTCTGGGTCTCAGTGTTTTCTCTTTTTTCAAGTTGCACCTTGGTTTCTCAGGGCTCGTTCCCAGTATCTCCACCAACCATCCATTGTTTAGTTTATCAGCCTGCTGGTGTACCACTTGGACCATAGGTAACCTTGATAAGCCATCCGCATTCTGATGGGAAGCTCCTTCTCAGTGTTAGATCAAAGTTGTATGCTTGTCGTTTCTTTCCCATCAGGCCTGAAATTTTACAGCTCCTTGAGGTTATGTAGCCAGCGCAGGCAGGAGTGGTTTGTCACCACTTTGAAGTGCGTACTGTGGATGTATACCCAAAATTGTCTACATGCATAAATCACTGTGAGGCATTCAAGCTATGTAAAGTGTAGCTCCGTTCTGCTGCTAATAATGTTTAGCTCATATAGGCTACCAGATGCTCATTACTGAGTTCATCCACTTGACTCAGGACGGCTCCAATAGCCTTCAACAAATCATCAGTATGTACTATAAATTTTCATTTTAAACAAATATATTTCTAAACTGGAGAATCTATTAGGTACCGGCATAACTATCAAACTACTTCTGGGTCTCTTCAGTCCATAAAAATCCTTCCTTCAGATCCTTTAGAAAACAATAAAGTAGCTTGACGTTCTTTGCAAAATATTTTTATGAACTTTCTATAAAACCTGATTATTCCAAGGAAAACTTGGATATCTTGGAAGCTCTTCAAAATAGCCATTCACTCTATGGCTTTGGTCTTCTGCATTTGCGGCTACAATCAGCAGGAGTTAATGATAAACCCAAAATAGTCCAACTTTTTTAAAGAAGTGGCACTTCCTACGCTTGATCTTCAGATTAGCCATAGATATTCTTTTAAAAACTTCTTCCAAGTGATTATTAAAAGTCCTAGTGAACATTTATATCATCCCATAATTTAGGACACAGGACAACTTTAGGTTGCTCAGTATAGCGTCTATGGCTCTTTTAAACGTTGTGAGCGCATTAAAATGACCTTGGGGCATTTGGGTCACTTGGTACAGCACCTGCGCGGTTATTATCACGCACTTCTCTTGGTCTTAAGCTGTCAAATCGATTTTCCAGTACCCTGAGATTAAGTCCATCACAGATTAAAGCTTCACTTCTCTCAATCGATCTCTCACATCATGACTGTGGTAGTGATTCAAATCCTTCTTTATTATCTTGTTCAATCTCCAACAGTCAATCACCATCAAATCAGAGCCATCCTTCTTCTTCACTATCAAGATTGGGCTTGCCCAGGGGCTCTATTGAAATTTCAATAGAAATTATGATATAATCAGGTGCTATGAAGATAATAATTATTAGTTCCGTGGCTCTAGCAAAGATAGAAACAAGCGCAACAAAGTTATTGGTTCATTGCAATAATTGATTCCAATCGGAAATACAGAATTCTATTATGAATAGACCAAAATTGAGCTACATGAGACAAAAATAGTGGTACTTTATTAGTTAGAAATGAGGGATATTTATAGGGGTAGATTTGGTAGTTCTTCATGAGAATTTTCGTGCTTCAAATGAGGTAAGATCTTTCCTAATAGATGACCAATATTGCTGATTATTAATACTATACTTGTGATGGTCAGATCTGATAAGGTTCTTGTTAGATGAGATTGACCTTTTTGTGGGAAGTTTTTCCCTTTTAGGATTTCTTAGCCTCAGCCTTTAGAGGAGGTCAATAACTCTGAAGGGTTGATTGTCAGTCTATCTGAGAATTGGAAATTTCCAACGGGGTTTTTACATTCTCATTAAACCAAGCCACTAAATCTCAATATTGATTATTTTGGTCATCTTAGTTTTATCCCCAACAATGCCCCTCTCAAGATCTTGCCTAGGGGGCACGTACTTACAAAGAAACCTATTATGAACTCTATTGATAACAGTCCCAGTATCAATAGCTGAAATAGAGTATTCAATACCCTGATAATAAATAATATGGTAAGAACCATCCCATAAGGTATTGAGTTTGTGAATTCGTCCTCCAGGTCTATGATGATAAAAGAGTACAAGATCCCCAATTTGATATTCAGGTAAAGTAGGTCGAATATCATTGGTTCTAGTTCCCTCTTTTAAGGTTTTAGCAGCAAGAGAACTTGAAGATAAGGCTTGTACTCGGATGATTTCATCAGATAGCCTCCTCATAGCTAAATCATTAGTTTGTGGGGTTGCAGCATCAAGTATAGGTTGTACATTTTAGGGTAAAATAGGATCCCAACTGCAAAGAGCCTTGAAGGGAGACATCCCAATTATACAATGGTAGCTAACCCTATAGGCTAAAATCGCACTAGGTAAGTAGATATTCCATCTACTAGGATCGTTGGAGGCCATCTTTCAAAGAATGGCTACAAGGCTACCATTTGCTCGTTCAACCACACCATTAGTAGAAGGATTGTAAGGGGTCATAAAGAACTGATAGGTGTCCATTAATTTAGTAAGCTCAGATACCACCTGAGAAACAAAGTTGGTCCCATTATCCAATAAAAGAACTTTTGGGCTACCATGACGGGTGAAAACTTGCTTAAAAGGAAGGAGGCAGTAGCCTTAGCAGTGACAATGAAACAGAAAAAGCTTCAATCCATTTTGGTAAAATGGTCGATAGCTAATATAATATAACGATGTCCATAAGTAGCAGGGAGAGAGGGACCACTAAATCATTACTCATAGTAGAAAAAGGTTCTGAAGGTCCCACTATTTTGTGTTGGTAAATTGGATTTCCACTACGCTGTTGTTGGCAAGTGAGACAAGTCTCTAACACATTGTGCACAGTTTCCAGCATTTTATCCCAGTAACAATGATTTTTCAACCATTGTAAAGTCTTAGCGACAGCTCCATGCCCTACAGTTTGATAAGCCTCAATAACAGTATCAGTCCTCACAGAAGGCCTAATAAAAGGCAGCCATTTAGATCCTAACTTTTTTAAATAAAGAACCTTCTTTAACTTGAGTTTATTGGTTAAGGATTGTAGCTTCGCTATAGCGTCCTTAGATTCACAATACCAGAGTTCAGGTCTGCCAATCAGATCATAGATATGATCCTCCTCAGCAGTGAATAATGTTAGTATAAGTAATTGAGAAAGTCCATCAGCCCTTTGGTATATAGCTCCAGCGTGATGTTGAATTGTAAAGTCATAATTCTGGAGCTTTAACGCCCATCTAGCTAAGCGCCCATCAGGATCCTTCATTTGTTGAAACCATTTCAAGGAAGAGTGATCCGTGATGATAGTGAAATGTTTGCTATAGAAGTAAGGGTGAAAATGCTTGATGGCGGATAGGACTATGAAGCAAACCCTCTTAATAACGCTATAATTGCGTTCTGCTTTGGAAAGGGCTTTACTGTAGAAAGTGACGGGGTGATCAACCAGGTTGGAATCATGCTGAGCCAAAATGGTCCCAATAGCAACATCACTGGCATTGGTAAATAAGATAAAGGGTTTTAAAAATCAGGATGGGCTAAAATTGGGGCACTAACTAAAGCTTGGCGCAAAAGATCGAAATCTTGCTGCTGCGATTCTTCCCATAAGAAAGGGACTTCCTTGTATAATAAATAAACTAAAGGCTCCACATCTCAAAAATTTGGGGAATGAATTGTCAGTAATAACCAACCATCCCTAGAAATACTTTAATATTGTGCAAGTTTGTAGGAACAGGCATGCCTGAAATAGCTTTTATTTTACTAGATAAGGGTAAAATCCCATCATGATTAACTTTATGGCCTAAGAATTCCATCTCAGTTTTGAAAAAAGCACACTTAGATGGTTTTAGCTTAAGTGAAGCGCGGCGCATTTGACCAAATACTTCCTTTAAATGAGCTAAATGCTTGTTAAAAGTGTGAGAGAAAACAGTAACATTATCTAAATAAACTAAAATGCAGGAAAGTTTTAAATCCCTAAATAAGCCATCCAAGCTC
The DNA here is from genome assembly GCA_022478985.1 of Massospora cicadina. Lineage (NCBI taxonomy): Eukaryota > Fungi > Entomophthoromycota > Entomophthoromycetes > Entomophthorales > Entomophthoraceae > Massospora > Massospora cicadina. The sequence goes on from JAKSZP010004151.1 coordinate 46,478, forward strand.
TTTAAAAAGTAGGGGCATTAGAAAGCCCCTGCAGCATACGAGTAGGTTCAAATAACCCCTCACTAGAAATTAAGGCGCATCTCTGATGGTCTTCCAGAGCCAGGTCAATTTGCCAGTAGCCACCAGCAAGGTCCATGGCCAAGAAGAATTGTGACCCAGACAATAGTCTCAATGAATCATCAATATGAGGTAGGGGATAATAATCCTTTTGGGTAACAGCATTGAGCCTATTATAGTCCATAACCACTCTATGACCCCCATTTTTTTCCAGATGAGTAGTAGAGGGGAAGCTCATGAACTCTTAGAAGGCGTTAGTAGCCCCGCATCGAGGAGTTGTTTCATTTCCACTGAGACCTGAGCCTCCTCGACTTTAGATTTGTGATAAGTCTGGGCTTAAATAGGGGGAGTATCCTCAGCTTTCACCTGATGCTGCACATCTTTCATTAGCCCAAAATCTCTAGAACCCTTGGCGAATATAGCCGTAAACTTTTCAATTAGAGCCTCGGCTCCATGCTGTTGATCTGGAGTATGTGAATCTCCAAATTTGACATCAACTCTAGCAATGATAGGTGGTTCTTCCAGCCCAAAATCACGTAAATCTTTCAATCCTGAGATAGATAAATTTTTATTCACAGGAGTTGACCGCACATAAGCAATAGGTGTACTTCAATTTAATTGCATAGGTCAAGAGGTGAGATTAGCTAGTAAGACTAGAACAGTCCTATTATAAGCAGGATCAAGGATACCAGGGCAGGTTATGGCCTCCAAATGAGAGGGATTACTGTTACTGGAGATCTCTAATACATGATCAGCTGGCACAAATACTTGTACTCCAGTATCAATTATAATTTGAGCTTTTGGAGGAATAGTAATTGGATTGTTAGAGTATAAAGGCATCCCTTCAGAGGCACAAGCTGATGGAGGCAGAAGAATAGTCCTAGGTCCCAAAATTTGGTATTCAAGAAAAGAGATAGAAGTAGGATATTCCAATAAACAAACACGTCGTTTATGTTTGCCTTTGCTATTAGGAACATCTTGTAAAATTGAAGGTACTTGGTACCCATTTAAAGAAAGATAATTGTCCTTAAGGCTAAGTATCGCATCAAAATTAATAAGAAATTTGGTCCCCAATGGCAAGTCATAGCAGTTATTGTCCAACACTACTGCAGGGGCCAAAATAACCAACTTTCCAAAGCGCATAGGAAGGTTAGAATAAGCTCCTATGGATTTAGTATATGAAGGACCAGCAGTTCTGTAGTCTTAAGAATGATTTAAGTCTGGCGCCATTTTGATTACTTTCATAAGCCTGGATGAGATCACATTTATGGGCAATCCCATGTCGATGATAGATAAAACTTTCACTTTGTGTACTATGACTTCCACCCAGGTCACATCTGTGCCAAAGTGCGGGATTGAAAATACTGAGGGACCAAATGGTCAAATTGAATTAGAAGATAAAACAGAAACGTGCGAAGAAATAGTATCTTTTTTAGCAAAATCATCAGGGATATCAATTTCACCAGGAACAGATATCACATAACAGTCTTTAGGAGTATTAAAAGATTGCGATTGAGGCACAGAAGGTAGGTCAGCACATGGAGCCTCTTGCCCTATGCTGACTCCTCTTTTTTGACTCTTCTGCTTATTTTTTCCAACATAGAGTTTCCATATGACCCACTAAACCGCAATAGCTGCAAGGATCCTTCTTAGGTATAGGTTTGGGTCTAGGCGGCATTACATGAATATAAGAATGATTGTTATAAGCGGAGGTAGGGCGCTACACTAATAGGAATCTCCATCAACGCCTCTTTGATTTCGAGAATAGATCTGAAATTTCCTTTAAGCGATTTTAAAATGTAGTAACTTTGAGTATGAGAAGCAAATGCACTCATCACAGCCAAAATGGCATCAACTATGGTAATACAATCACTAGTAGCGAAAGTCTGGGCCTCATGATAAAATATCTTAGAAAAATATTGGATTGACTCTCCTCACTTGACTTGGATGCTCATAAAGGCTTGCTTCTGATTTGATAGAATTTGATTACTTCCGAACTCCTTAATAAGAGCGGTTTTCACTTATTCCCACGTATTGCAAACCTTAAGGTGAGGGACCATGATTTCTTAAACTAAACAGTTTAAACAAGAAGTAATATGCCAGACTTTCTATTGATCCATCGCCCCATCAATTGATCGCTCATAGACAAATAGAAAAGAATGAATGAATGCCACCTTCACCTGGCATACATATCCTTAAAGGTAGTATGAAAGCGATGGGTTCATTGCTTAAGACATGTATACCAGATACCATGACCATATCAGCTTCAGAGGGTTTAGACTTAGGGATATGGGATTAAGTATGAATTTGGTCAACTTAATGTTGTAAATGGTAGAGATCATCCTGTAAATTTTGGACCCATTGTGTAAGATGATCATTTGCAGCCAATTGGTTTAAGTTAGAAATTGATGCGAGCATCTCTTCTTGCTTATTCTCAAGTACTCCATAGCTAGCAGTTACCTGATCAATGGAAGCTGTCAAAATTGCAAACAAAGTTTCTTGTGTATATTGGTTAGCATCACATAGACTATGAGCATTATCAACACCATCCAATAAGTTGTTTAGTGAACAAATCTGGGTTATTTGGAAGACCTTCTAGAGATAAAAACATCCTTGAGCTATGGCTCAGATTTGGTTTTCTGATGCCTTCACTCTTGTTACAGTAGTCTCAAAGGCTCAGAATTGTGAACTGAAAGCGTTGAGCTAGGGGGACCAGGAGGTCCTAGGGGTCCTTGTGAACCATCGCGACCTGCAGGCCCAGGGGGCCCTGTTGATCAACAGGCCTTGAGGCCCTCAAACAAGGGGGTCCCAGCGCACTGAAGGTGAACTAGGTGGTCCCAGAGGTCCAGGAGGACCAACATGACCGGGTCCACCTTCTCAAATAGTATCCACAATTTGGAAAAGTTGTTGAAGTAGCCTGTTGAGTTCAACAAAGCGTTCCTCATGTTGCGCCTGCAATTGTCCTAGCTGTTTAGTAATCTCATTTTCAAGGGTAGTGATTTGGTGGTGAATAAGATTAGCAATTTCATTAACCTGTTGAGATACTTCATGGCCGATGTAACCCACAACTCCATTGTCAATCTCACCAGATGGTTATGTAATTATTGATTTCCCTCCTATTATTGAGTATGGCTTCACAATTATCCTGACCAAAGTTAGAAGAAGTCTCATAGAAAGAGGATAGCTGAGAATGAAAATGTTACGCCAGGGTCAACCGGCGTTGTATCTCAAGATGATGTAACCCCAAAATCTGGAGTACATGATGAATGGCGGGGTGCAAGTACTGTTGGAGATAGAGCTCTGTTCTAGCCAAACTGAACTTGGTATGTTGTAAAACCGCTCTGTTATATAATTCCATCATATTAGCTGCAATATTTGATGCTTGGTCTCGGTTAGGATGGGAACTGGGCTGAATAGCCCCCTTATTAAGCCCTTGACCGTTTCTTTCACATCTGCAGATTGACTTTGATAATTATCTTGGTCAGGGCCCTCAATGGCCAAGTCCATAGATGATCAAAATTGAAGATCACTGATGTTAGAGGAAGGCATCTCCTTCCTGTTGGAGTTTACCCATTGGGTGATACTCATTAATTCCCCAGAATAGGAACTTTCTTCGCTAGACTTATTATCGTTGTGAAAATATGTTTTTACCAGGTAGCCTTGGAAGCAGACCTGTCAGGGAGCACCAGTATTGGAATTTTGTGAGAAATTGCAATATTCAGGTGCAACAAAGGCTACGAAATTATTAATTGTATGGCTCTAGTAAAGATGGAACAAAGCAACGAAGTTATTAGTTTCGTTGTAATAATAAATTCCAATTTGAAATACTGAACTTTGTTATGACTTGACCAAAATCGAGCTACACAAGACAAGAATAGTGGTACTTTATTAGTCGAAATGAGGGATATTTAAAGAATTAGATTTGGTAAATCTTCTTGAGGATCTTCATGCTTCAACCGATGTAAGATCTTTTCTAATAGAGGACCATCTTGATGATTATTATTACTATACTTGTGATGGTCAATTCTGATAAAGTTCTTATATGATGGGTTTGACCTTCTTGTGGAGGACTTTACCCCTTTGGATTAGCCTCATCCTTCAGAGGAGGCCAATAACTCCAAAGGGTCAATCATCAGTCTAACTGAGAATCGGATATCTCCAAAGGGGTTTTTAAGATCTTATTAAGCAGAGACATTGAACCTCAATATTGGTTAAAATTGGTCATCACAGTTATATCCAACATCTGCCTAACTTGAACCACGCTCAGATACCTAGTTTACGACCTTTCCTATGGTCTCACGGAGTCTAAATCAATTCCAATCTAAGCTCAGCTTCTCTTTTAAGGATCCTCGATCATTACTCTTTATCTTACTATAGAGTCCCCAACTGAAGCACATAACAATAATTTTTATAAAGTTGAATAGAACAAAAACCAAAACTAAATTCTGCTAAATTAGAATTTTTATTAATGTAAATTATCAAGGAAATTTATAGAGGGAATTTGGCGCCCAACCCTCAGTTGGCGCCTCATCCATGAAATGGCAGCCATTTGCCATTGAACTTCCCTTTGATGTCTAACCAGAAATGGTCTTCTCCATCTGGTTAGAATTCCATCATTGGAAATCCTCAAGACCTAAAATGGACAGAGTCAGGAAACGTGTCCCCAACATCTCATATTCTTTTATTTAACTGAGGTAAGCTGACCAGGGTGACATTACCAAACTAAAACTAAAAAACATACTAAAAAATAACAATTTAAACAAAACGCCCAAAATGGATGGATCTATTGAATCATACCTAACAAAATATCCAACCAGGTGGGCAGAGAATATTGCTATCCCTCCATGGTGGATGGGGAGGTGGGATGGGGGGGCTCATCTTCAGCTGCATCCATCTCATCTCAGATTAGGGTGAATGTTAAGGCAGATAGTAAGGGTGTGGGGGCATCGGCGGCATGGGGTTCAATATTCTTGATGATTGGAACTTCCAAATAGTTGCCAGCCATCATTATACCAACGATAAATTATCCTAAAGCATCTTCAGCTTTGAGGTGGCCATCTGGGATTTTAACAAACGTGGCAATGTTGGTTTGGTTAATTTCTGCTTTTGGATTCCGTGCTACTGTTACCACGTTCTGGATGGCTTCAGTGACGTTTTTGTGTAAAGTTTTACATGTTGATCTTACTTTGTGCAGTAAGATTTTGGGGATGATGGGAGGTTAAAATCCTCCTGCGAGTGCAGCCACAGATTTGGTGGCAGCTTTGCAAAGCGGATGGCAATCTGGTGTGGTGGCTGCTTCTACTGCAAGCTTGTGGTCTCTGTAGAACAGTTTAGCATTAGGTTGTGGGACATATTTCTGAGGCGGGAATTTCGCATCCCATACTGCGTTACAAAGCTTCTTGAGTTGCAGTGTCAGTTCTTCTTGACGTTACCTGATTCGTCAATTTCATCCAATATTTTCATGGATTTTAGTTGAATTGGATTGGGGAATCAGCGTACAGTTGAGTTTTGTTCAATCTGTTTACGGATGCATGGGATTGAACTGGGATCCAATCTGATGTTTGGTTGGATGAATTATTTATGGCATTGGGACAAGGTGGGTGCTGATTGGTGGCTGTAGGTGCAGCTGCAGCATCAGGCATTAGAGGAGGGGAAGGTAGGATTGTACCCCATGTCAGAGTTGGCTCGGGGTGGGCAGTGGATTGGTGGGCTTCAGGCAAACTTTCAGCGTCAGGGGAGTTTCTGAGTATGGGCATTTGCGTTTCAAGTGATCTAACTCGAAACAGGATGGACAAATCATTTATCCGCCCTCAACGCGGGCCCAGAACGGATGGTCAGGGGCAGATGGGATGGTGGCATGAGGGGGAATTGCCAAAGAAATTTTTGTAAATCCAGGGCTGATCGTGGCATATGCCCAAGGCCCAGTGAGGCGTGTGGCCCCATTTGAGACCACAAATTGTAAGATGAGGTGGCGCCGTAGGCTGCCAATTCTTCCATCAGCTCCTGGTGGAGCACTTTGGGTGAGAGATGGGTGGGCAAACCAGCGAACTGGACCACCAAGGTGGTGTCCAATGGGAGCCAGGTCCAAGTTGTTGGAAGGGGAATATTATTGAATATTAGAAGCACCATTGCCGCATTAGCTGCATCAGCTTCACAGGGGAAGCTGAGATCAAAGTACCCCTTATAAGGGCAGAAGTCAATGAAACAGGCTGATGTCATCACCACCTGAGCCATTTTGATAATGGCTTGGTTATTGTAGGGAAAGAATTTTTCATATTTGACCCTAAAGCTGAAATGCGTGTTGCTCCAGGGGAGCACCAGGGGGCTTTGGGGCACCGCTTGGGTTTGGGTGAGATGAGCTTTGAGATCCTTGGGAGGAATGAATCATCCCAAGGGTTTGGAATGACTGGGCAAGCCAGTCCGGGCATGTTTTCCTGTCAGATGGAAAATGGAGGGGGAATTTTGCTGCTGCCCCATGCTGGGACAGTCGGTGAGGGATCTGATGACATCAGAGTAAGACTTCAGTGTGTGATTAAGTATTTTCTTTTAATTTACCAAATTTATTTGCACGGAAAGTTATACTGAGCAGAGAGAGAGTCCTTAACATCTCATATTCAATCCCAGAAAACCAACCATATTTTGTGAGCAACCTGGTAAAGTAATGGGACTTGTTACCCATTATGGCAGGTTTCAAACCAACTAGTTGATTTGCTACTTGCATGTGGCATCACTCATATCACAACTTTCTCCTTAAATTCAAAATTGGTTTGATGAAACCTGACCAATCCCAATTGGTACACCTGATAGTTAATCATCAATCAATTAACAGATGCCCCCATTTTGTCAGCAACTTTACCTGACAAGATTCAAACATTAACCCGGAGTGATCCCTGACAGAACTGAACCTGTCAAATTACCTAAAATCCCTCAAACAATATTTCCCCAAAATTGGGGTCAACCAATATCCAATTCACTCGCCAGAGGGGTTATCCCCTAGTAACCCGAGGTAATCTAGCAGGCTGGAAAGGTGGGAAAAATCCTAACATATACCCCCTCTTGCCTAAATTCCAGCGAGATTAGGATCAGGACAGGAGAATATTGCCTTGTAACAGGGTGAATATATCTTGGTTTTTAGCAGAGCACAGTCGATATTCACTCAATGCTGCTCAGGACAACCTTTGTCATGTAGTTCTCTTCCTCTTCTTCTTTGCTACTGCCTCCCCCAGGTGTGGTCCCAGTGATCCTCTGTCATGCCTGGCTGATCTATTTACTCATGATGATATTAGTCCCAGAAAGCCAGTTTTCCCTCTAGTCAGGGCATATGACTCATTGTCATATTCAGGATCTTTGTCTGGCTTCTTTGATTTCCTCATCTTCCTCCTTGTCCTCGACAGGAGGTCACTGCTGTTTATGTTTGTTTCATGGTACAAATAAGAATGCTCAAATTATATTCGCTTTTACTATTTTCTCTTATCACTTCCTTGCTCATATCATCTGTCAGACATTCTCATTATCAACTTTTTGAAAAAGAATGTTTTAGTAAAAATGCCCCTGAATCTACTACTACAATCAGCCAATTACATGTCCAATCTTTTAACAATACTAAGGTTAATGAGGGTATGAGTACCATCGGCCAAAAGACCCTGGCGGATTCTTGGTGGAACCCTACCCTTCAGGAAAACAAGGTCCCCTGAGGTGAGAAGATTTTACCCGGCGGTGATTGGGTGCAATTTATCAAATCATTACCACACAGGTTTGTTCTCTCAAGAGAGGTGAGAAGATTTTACATACCAGTGATTGGGTACAATTTATCAAATCATTACCTCACGGGTTTGTTCTACCCCAGAATATTTTACCTCGTTCTGATAGGCCAAAGCCTATCTTTCCTAATTTGGATGACTATGCTTTTCAATACTATAGCCCTAAATTCCCATGGCTCCAATATTTGAACTAGTTAAAATAGGAAATACTAGTATCAAATAGGGGATCTTTTTCTGGCTTGCCCCGCACAATATTAGTAAAAATAAAAAAAACTTTAAAAAAGCATTTATTATTAATTTTATTTGTTATTTTAAAAGGTAAGTTTTATATATTTTGAGAAATATCTGTGGTATTTATCGGTGGATCCCACAAACTGGTGCTCACTACAGGGGCTCACCCTGTATACTTTGATAAAGTATCAAAGCTATGAAGAGTTTCACCCACTGGGTGCAAAATAGAGAAGGAGTTGAAGATGATGATTGGATGGACAGCCCTACCACTTTGACAATTGGAGAAGAACGATTTGAGTGCATATTAATACCTGAATCTCGCCGCATCACCTGGCTGGCCACCGAAGCTGTGAGAGACCTTACCCATGGCATCCTTAACCCTGGTGACATTGCATCCCGCGAATGAGCATCATTGATAGAGAGATGCCACTTGTTTCTCTATGATATTAGTGTCCTCCTGGAGACCTACATCCAGCTCACAAATTTGACCACCTACGTATGCAAGTTTTCTCACCCTGCCTTGGTCCATATGATGCATCTCTTAGCTGGCCATCACAAAGATCTACATTGACACCTAGATACTCATGAAGCTCTTAATTTAGCCTATGATAAGTTGTACCAACTGAACTCCAAACACCTTGGAGCAGTCAGATCTGGTGTGGAAGCTAATCGCAACTTCATCATTCAGCTGCATGTTTGACTTGCTACCATGGACACTGGGATCATATAGTATGTCGAGGAGGCCATGAAGATCTTTAGGGATGAACTGAATGCTTCCACCACTAGCACTCGCTCATTGCTGGAGGAGTTTGCTGAAGAACTTGAAAAGCACAATGAGCAAACGCACCGGGACCTTTTAGCCCCCATCTCCGCTCATTAAGTTGAATACGAACAGCGTTTGGCTGTGGTGGAGTAATAGTTAACCCAGGCCTTTTCACGTGTTGACAAGCTCGAACGCTGTCTGCTGCTTGAATCATCTAGTGCCACCTCCACCCTTGCAGCCAAGGTTGTTCAGCTAAAAACGGAGCTAGCTCTCAAAGCTTCATTTGAAAATACCAAATATTTGGCGCGTCGCCTGAATGAATGTGAAACTAAAGCGAAAGTGATAAAAGCTTCGCTGGAAAGCCCTGTGCTGTTGAAGGAAGTATTTAGTCAAATAACGCAGGTCGAGTGGAAGTATGAGCAGATCAAGGATGGAGTACAAGGCTCAAGCTCACACCCTCGTGACATGAAGGGTGTAAACAAATGAAGGAAGAGCTGAAGAAACGCGTGGAAGCCGTGGAAACTGCTCAAATAACCCAAAGCTCGCTGGTGTCACAACTCCACTTCCAAGTCAATGCTTTGGAGAGCCAAGTGGAAGAACTTGAAACTCACAAACTGGGGATCGAAGCTCAACTGAAACTAAGTGAATCTGGGCTCCAAGAAGCCCTCTCCAAAATGAAAACTTGGCTCAAAGCCATGTAAGACCAGTTCGATTGCCTTTCACACACCTTTGACCAGTTAAACTATCGCTCTGAAACCCCGGAAACAGAAGCTCCAGCTATTCATACCCTTACTGGGGGTAACTTCAGTTCATTCAAACCGATGTTCAAGACAATTTTATCCCCCAGCGAGGGCAGCATTGCTTCGTTTTTATACATTTATGAAGCTGCAATGGAAGGTGTGACTGATCATCAGAAGGCTAAAAATATTCTTTCCTGTTTGGGCCACATGACACAGGAGGTGATGGTCCCACATATGGATGATCTTAGCACCTGGTCCGAGGTTAAAGAGGCCCTCATAAACACGTTTGGCTCAAAACAGGCTTTAAGCATGAAAAAGCAAGCCTTTATGCGTATGAGTATTCAAAAAGGGGAATCAGTGGTCGCCTTTGTGGAACAATTCTATATGGAAGCACAGACGTTGTTAACTTCAAAGATGTTGACCTTGGATGACGCTGTAGCCGCTGTTTTGACTGGAGTGGCATCTCAACCTCCTTTGGCGATGCAAATCACCTCAGTTAAACGCTGTTTCTGTACCATTCAAGATATCAAGGAGGCGTTACTAGATGTCACTGACTTCCATAAGCCCAAAGTTTTTCGTGGAGCAGTATCCCGCCCTCGCGTTTTAGCCATTGAGGATCCAAAGTCCAAGCCTCAGGTCCTGGCTATTGAAGACAAGAAGGAGCCCCTTTAGATAATGGGCCCTGAGGAGCAAAAACCCAAAGTGAAACGTCCTGAACGCCCTCGGTGCAATTATTGCTACAAGTTTGGACACAAGGAGGCTGTGTGCTGAGAAAAGAAAGCTGACGCAGAGGAACAGGAGCAGGGAAAAGAAATGTCAGCGTAGGGAGAGACACACCTATTGCTAATGAATCTTATGTGCCTGACTCATTTAAACAACTTATGCCAATACCTTGTGTTACCAATACCCCTGGGGATGATTTGAGGGTACAAATGAGGTTGGCTATTTCGTCATAGGAGTACCCGCCAAAGTGGAAGTCCCCAATCACTTGAACGCTGGAGGAGTAGATGAGGCTACCATACCTGAGAAAACATACCTCCGCCAAGTTCTAGGGGAGCTGGCCGTTATTGACACTGCCAGCGACGCGGATGAGGTCTTGTCTAACCTTATTCTCCCTCTCCAGCATGGCCATACCATGCAGTCCATCCTGAAAATTTACCCCAAGACCGCGCACGCAAATTTATCTCCACTTTTCATCTCAAGGAGGTCTTAGCGTTATTGCCCAATTTTGGAGGGATACTTACAAGGTCGAAGTGGTTATCCAAAAAGTCCAGGTGATGGCCATTCTGGATACAGGCTCCCCGGTGAACATAATCTCCTCAAAGTTGATGAAAAATATCAAACTTGCGCCTGAAATGGAGTACAACCAAGAATTTGGAACCGCCGGTCCCAACAACACCCGCGCACTTGGCGCTTACTCGTCCCTTCCCATTCATATTGGGAAGCTTATTCTATCAGCCCCCGCAGTGGCTTTGGATATCAGCGCCTATGAAATGTTCATAGGTACTCAGTTTATGTTCAAATATGAAGGTATTATCAATATGAAGCAGGGTTCCTGTCATTGCTCAATTATGAAGTCCCTTTAGTTCTGGCCAATAAAGAACTCAGCAAGAGTGAATGCTCTTGCATGGTTGAGTACCCGCTTTCCGCTTTACCTATACATTATACCACTTCTGGGCGAAATACAAAATTTTCTGAATCAGTGGATGCTATAAAAGGTATTCCGTTTTATACGGCTGATGAGGTGGTGATTAAGCTGGGTGAACAACGATTGATAGACACGAAAATCACTTTCAAAATCCCTCGCCACTGTTTACTACACCTCTTAAGCATTAAGAGTGTTAGTCCTTTTGAGCCTCAGGTATTGCCTGGCATTTTGGACCCAGCCTACCAGAGGCCTATTACTCTACTGTTGGGAAACCTCACCAAAAAGGACATAATTTTAAGAAAGCACCAGGAGGTGGGCCGAGGGTTTTTACTCCCTGTGGAGGAAGTTGAACAAATTCACTCCATTGGCTCAATGGCAGATTTAGGCCTGCCCGCAGATAACCTGATATGTACCTTACTAAACGTCCATATCTCAGATGAGCTGACCTCAGATGAGTTGGAGAAAGTGCATACTCTCCTGGATGAACATAGTGATATATTCTCGAAGTCAGAAAATGACTATGGCCACATGAAGGGCTGGTGCCACTCCATTGATGTGGGTGATGCCCATCCCATTATGTCAAAACCTTACCGCAAGTTAGGTGGAGGAGCAACAAATAAGGATGGAACTCACGCAGTTATTAGATGCGGGGTTATAATTTCCTTCGCAAAGCCCTTGGTCCTCCCCCTTTTGCTAATTAAGAAGAAAAATGGAGGTCAGCGGATAGTTATGGACTATCGCAGGTTAAACAATCTTATGAAAAAGGATAGCTATCCTATCCCACACATTAATGACGCCCTGGCCCAGCTTTCAGGCTCAAACTTTTTCTCCCCCATGGACTTGGCTAGTGTCTATTGGCAAATGGATCTTTCTCCCAAAGACCAAGAGAAATGCGCTTTGATATAAAGTGAAGGTCTTTTCCAACCCACACGATTACCTAAGGGTTGTGCAACACACCTGCCTCATTCCAGAGTGCAATGGATCACATTTTCAGGATCTTAAGTTAACCTGCGTCATCATATATCTAGATGACATTACCATATTCTTGAAGTCCTTTAACAAACACCTTGATCACCTGAAGGAGGTGTTTCAACGCTTACAAAACTCAAATATCAATGAAAATCTTCAAAGTGTACCTTTTTCAAAAGAAATTAGACTCTCGGACATTCCATTTCTTGAGAGGGTATCTAACCCATATAAGATAAGGTTAAAGCGATTGCCAGAATGCCTCCCCCCAAAATTTATGGGATATACAAGTATTTCTAGGGATGATGGGGTATTACCATCAGTTCATCCCTAAGTTTGCCCAACTCAGTGAGCCCCTTGTTCGTTTACTGAAGAAGAATATCCCTTTTCAATGGGGCACTGAACAGAAGGCTGCTTTTGAAACAGTGAAGCTGCTGCTACAAAAATGGCCTATCTTAAGGCATCCTGATTATGGAAAACCGTTTATCTTGTTTACAAACACCTCAGACTATGCCGTCGGGGCCATCCTAGCCCAACTGGATGAAAAAGGGGTAGATCATCCTGTCTCATATTTCAGTAAGATGCTATCAAAGGTGGAACGCAACTATAGTGTTACCAAGAAGAAGCATCTTGCTGTTCTACTAGCAGTGAAGCATTACCGCCCTTTATTTTATGGGACCTCTTTCACTGTGATTATGGACCACGCATCTTTGAAATGGTTGCAAAACATGAAGGACCCTAAGGGGCGGTTAGCTCCATGGCTCTAAAGCTCCAGCATTACAACATAAAGATTGAACACTGTGCTGGAACCTGTCACATGAATGGTGATGGTTTAACTCAGCTGCCCATCCTCCACTTAGATAACAGTGAAGCGGAGTGGCTGTATTATCATTTAATGACCCCAAATGACTGGGAGGATGAGGATGATCCCGTACAGAGGATGTTGGCCCAGCACTCCCATAACACTAAAGTAGAAGATGGGAAGTTGTATAAACAAGTAGGGGCGAAGTGGTTGCCTTACCTATGGCCCTCAGAATGTGTGCCTGTTATCCTGGAAGCTCATTCAACCTTAGGCCATGGAGGAGCAAAGAAAACCTATGAGTGGATTAAAGATTGGTATTTTTGGGAGTAAATCATGGAAGCCATCCTTGAAGTCTTAGATGCTTGCCTTACGTGTAAGAAGCAGTCTCAGTTCAATACTATATACCAATATCAGCCTACTACCCCGCAACAGCCATTCCATACCATGAGCTTGGACGTAGTAGGGCCGCTTCCTCAGACCACAGTTGGAAACAGATAATTCTTGGTAGATATTGACCACTTCATGAAGTGGGTTGAAGCCGTGGAGCTTCCAGCCCAAACTGCTAAGGCTACTGCAACCTTTCTCCATCAAAATATTTTCACTCAACATGGGTGCCCTCAAGTACTACTCTGCGACAATGGAAAAAACTTCATTTCCAGAGTAGTCCAAATCTTGGCTACCTCCATGGGAGCCCAGCAACTATTCTCAGCTCCATATAAACCATCAAACAATGTTACGGTGGAGCAAGCAAATGGCACTTTGGTTTCCATCTTACGGAAAATGGCCTCATCTGATCCCCTTCATTGGGATCATTATATCCCTAGTGCTCTTATGGCTTACCAAATTAGATATCACCGGATTCTGAAAATGTCCCTTTTTTGAGTTTTGTATGGCAGGAAACCAGGCATAACTGCCCTTCTATCTAAGGATGTCTTCTCTAGTGGAGAGGAGCCTGAGAAAGCCATGTGAAGGTTAGCTAACGCATCATTCAGCTTCAATCAGAGGCTATGACCAACCTAGCCAAAACGGTCACTAAAGAAGGCCAATCTGCCAATGAGCTTTAGGCTCTCCTACCTTCATTCCAAGTGTCAGATATGGTTTTTCATTACCACAATCGCATAACTCCTCAAAGTGGCAAACTTGGATCATTATGGGAGGGGCCATTTACCATCACGTATAAGAGAGGAAATGAGTATTCTATAAAGTCTTTGGCTACAGGAGTTACCATAAACTGGGTACATGGCTGCTTCCTACGGCCCTACACTCCCCCCAACATTCTTGAGGGGGGCAATGTCGGACATTCTCCTTCTCACTTTTAAAAGAATGTTGGAGGTAAAATTGCCCCCAAATCCACTACTACAATCGGCTAAATACATGTCCAATCTTCTAACAATACTAAGGTTAATGAGGATATGAGTACCATTGGCCAAAAGACCCTGGCGGATTCTCGGTGGAACCCTACCCATCAGGAAAACAAGGTCCCCCAAGGTGAGAAGATTTTACCTGCCAGTGATTGGGTGCAATTTATCAAATCATTACCACACAGGTTTTCTCTCCCCTGAGGTGAGAAGATTTTACCCACTGGTGATTGGGTGCAATTTATCAAATCATTACCACACGGGTTTGTTCTACCCCAGAATATTTTCCCTCATTATGATAGGCTGAAGCCTATATTTCCTAGTTTGGACGACTAAGCTTTTCAATACTATAGCCCTAAATTCCCTTGGCCCAATAATTGAACTAGTAAAATAGGAAATACTAGTATCAAATAGGGGATCTTTTTCTAGCTTGCCCCGCACAATATTACTAAAAATAAAAAAACTTAAAAAAGCGTTTATTATTACTTTTATTTGTTATTTTAAAAGGTAAGCTTTATATATTTTGAGAAATATTTGTGGCATCCATCAGCGGATCACACATCATCCTTAATTCTTATCTGAAGAGCTTATTTCACTAATGTTGTGCTTAATTTCTTTAAAATTAGAGCTTAATTGATACCAAAGTGAATAATGCTGACTATTGTAGAGATCTGGTATCCGCTCTCTTGTCCAGCTCATATGTTGAATTTGGAATCTTAGTACCAGCAACTGCTCAACAGTATATCTGATAAAGATGCTCAGCTCTTCCAAATGATAAATTGAACTGCACAACAAAGTCTTTTATATGGTCCTCCTAGGACTCATACTCCCAGTCAAGCACCCATAGCCAGTCCTTCCACATAACTACTGGAAATGGTTTTCAATCCCAACAAAACCAGTTTCCGATTGTCTTGAACGATTTGCAATCAAACCTCCATCTGTCATTGATTCCCAAATTAGATTTGATACTCTCCTGGATTCAGCTCCTTTTTAGATACTCCTACAATCATTGTTGAACATCCTGAAGCAAAGCTCTCTACTATTGATCAATCATTCCTCACTTGATCTGACTTGCTTCAAGAGTTCTTTTTCTAATTCAGCCAATTTTAAACCAGCTGTTCTTTCAATCAAACTGGCCATCAAAAATTGCAAACATTTTGAATTTCTCTACACAGAATTGAGAACCCGAGTGACCATGGCTCTGTCCATTGCTCTTAACCCTCTAATCTTAAAAATATCCTATATCAACTTTGCAGCCTTTACCCTTCGTTTTGCTGACCAATTTCTTTGAAGTTGGGCCACGAAGCTTCCAGCCTCTCCCAAATTCCATCGATCATTCTGCTTTTATATTTAAAAAGATCATTATCATCATCTGCAGGATGACATCCGCTCCCTGCAGGACTATCTCATTTTTAACACAACATCAGTACCTTCCCCTGATAGCTTTGATTGGGGGCATGATTCAGCAACCCACGCCTAGTATCCCTTGCACAATGCTGGCTCATATGTCCAATGTATTTGCAAAGTTCATAGGCAAGTGCTCAAGACCAATATTCAGGCTTTGTTGCCATATTGAGATTACTTAGGGTTATTCGCCAAATGTCTCTTCTTGTTCTGATGTTTCCCTCCCCAATCTAGGGTATCTCATTTAGCAAGTACTGATTTTTCCATCTCTCTTCCCCTTGTCACATTCTCACAGGGATCAGCCTTCACTCAATGAACTTGGCTTCAAGTAGGTCTAGCTCTTGCTAGCATCCAACCTCACATAGATTTTAATGGTTTATTCACCTCTCTGCGATACATCTTCCCTCTCCCAAGAGGTTACATAGGCAGAATCATCTCCTGAGTTGAGGATAACCAATAAAATAAAGAGTATCTTTTTTCTATGCATTTTAAATGTTTTTCCCCGCTATATTTTTACTAATCTTTTATCACATCTATTTTTTATATGAGACATGACCTTCACTTGGTTATAAAATCCATCTTTTTTATTTGTTCCTCCAAACTGGTTCCTAAGTATACTATGACCTAACAGTTTTCTATGGTCCAGAGGTTTTATTTTTTATGAATTAGCCATCTATTAGGTTCAGCGGTCCCTTTTTAGAATTTAACCAAATTATCAGGACATAACCATCTCAATGGTTCAGCAATCCTTTGGGAACACTCTTATTATTATTAATTGATCCATTGCTTTAAATATTTAGCCTGGACTTGATTATAATTCTTACATCCAAGAGATTTTTAATGGAATAGGCATATTTTACATCTTGTCAATAATCTTGAACGGACCTGATTACAATGCATCTAGCTTGTTTCTTCTTCAAAAACCATGTCTATTACAATAGGAAACTTTTTCGCCTACTTGGTATTCTGATAATGTAGTCAGTTCTTATCATCCATTTTTTGCCTTGATTCTCTTCTTTAAGCTCATATTGAATGCTGGCAATTGCATCATGATCAGGATATTCAACAATCAGACTAGGTACTGCTCAGCACTCATCCCTAATATTGGTTTGACCACTGAATATAGAATTGGTGGTACTGCGGCCTTCCATCCATATAGTAATTTTTATGGCGTTTTCCCCATTGCCGTATGATGACTTAAATTATACACAAACATTACTTAACTGAGGTATGTCCCCATGTGGAAGTTATCCCTGCGACTAGCTTCCTCAGCATTGTGGCCAGCATTCCATTGACCCGTTCTACCAGTCTGTTTGTCTCCAGCCAGTAAGGTACAAACACGACTCCTTGGATCCCCATTATTTCATTCAATCTTAGGATCACGTGGGTCGTTGTGATCATTCCAATTGTCACTTAAAAAGACTTGAGGGCATCCATGGTGGTATGTGACTTGATCTAGGATAAACCTTGCAGTGCTTGTCACGTCCACTTTCGCCAGGGCCTTCATCTCAACTCATCTAATCAGATGGTCAATTGCAACTATGGTGTACTTGACTCCGACGTACTCTTGGTTAATGGTCCCATCATGTTGATAAACACCATATGCCGGGCGAATCCAGGGTGGACCAGTCGGAATCTGATCATGTTCTTGTGAGGCTTGTGCACCTGGCACTCCACACAGCAAGCCATATAATCCGCTACATCATAGTTGATAGACTCCCAGTTATAGTACTGGCTAATGTGATTGGTCATCTTTCTCAGATCTCCATACCCAACAACCTTATGCGCAGCTTAAACAATCGCTGCTTGTTCCAATGGTCTTGGGAATAGTAATTGTTTTCCGTCAATTATCTTAAAAACTTGTCCATCCTTATCTCAGTGTTTTCAGTTGCTTTCCAAAGCACACCTTGGAGTTCTTGGGGCTCTTTACCAATTTTTTCTTTAAACATTCTCTAGAATAGCTCATCCGTTTGCTGGTATACCACTTGGACCATTGGTAACTCAATAAGCGATCCACATTCTGATTTGAAACTCCCGCTCAGTGAATTATTTCATAATCGTAAGCCTGTACCTTAAATGACCATCAGGCCAGTTGTCCTTCTAGTTCTCATAAATTATGTAACCAATGCACTAAGGAGTAGTCCATCACCACTTAAAAGTGTATTACATAAATATACATCTGAAACTGTTTCATGCATAAATTACTGCAAGGCATTCACACTCAGTAACGGTGTAATTTCTTTAAGTTGCTGATAGTGTCCAGCTCACATATGCTACTAGATTTCATACCCAAGCTCATCTACTTGCTCAGTACAGCGACAATTACTTTTATAAAGCATCGGTCTTTGTTATAAATTCTTGATTAAAATTTGGATAATAATATTGGAGAAATTATCAGATACTGACTTAATTTATTGAAAGAACTCTGGGAATCCTCATTCCAAAAAAATCCTTTTTTAGATCCTTCTTCAAACAAATGAGGGGCTCAGCGATTCTCATGAAATATTGTAAGAATCTTTGGTAGTATCCAACCATTATAAGGAACACTTGGATACCTTGAATACTTCTTGGAACAGACATTCGCTCTATGGCCTCAATTTTCTGGGTTTGCGGCTACAGTCCACTAGAGTTGATACCGAATCCAAGATATTTTAACTTTATCATGAGAAATTTTCACTTCCTCTTCTTGATCTTCAGGTTAGCTGTGGACATTCTCTTGAAGACTTCTTCCAAGTGCTGTAGATGGTCAGTAAATGTCCTACTTAACACACATATATCATCCAAGTACACCAGGGCGCACGACAGCTTCATTTCTTTTAAGATGGTATCCATGGCCCACTGAAACGTCACAGGCGCATTACATAGACCTTGGGAAATCCTCATCAGTTGATACAGCCCCTGCATTGATATGATCACAAATTTTACCCTGGTCTTCCATTGGCAAATCAATTTGCCTTTATCTATATCAGATCCATCACGGAGATTTACTAACTTCTCCCAATTGATCTAATGCATTGTTGATTTGTGGTACTGGGTACTAATCCCTCTCCATTATCTTATTAAGCTTCCAATAATTGAACACCAGCTGATTAGAGCCATCCTTTTAATTCACAATCAGGATAGGGCTTTCCCAGGTACTTAACGTCAGAACTAGAAGCCCATGCTTCACTAGTTTGCTGATCTCACCTTCCACTACTGCTTCGGCCACCTTTGACTATTGAATCAGTCTCATCTTTTTTAACTGAGGTAAGCTGACCAGGGGATGGACATTACCGAATATATGTAAAACTAAGGAAATAACCGACAAATACAAAATTGGGCACCCCAGGGTACTCAAGTTACCCCTGTTGCCAGCGGGACTGCCAGGTATGGGGGTTGGTGCACTACTCTGAGGGGGTTTCCCCTGCCATGGAACAGGTGTGAAGGAAAGGGTCTGTGTGGAGGAACCAGAGTGGGAACCATGATTCTATGAGCGCTTTTTACCTTGGTCTCATATATCCATAGAGCCAGGCTTGGAAGTGCTCCATTAAGTGGACATGGAATCTGTTAATAACCTCATGAATAGTTGGTACCGTGCTCTTGAACGCATCTAATGCAATTGTGTGGATTGTCCACATTGCAATGGGTATTATTATGGAACAGAGGGTAGATGAGATTAGTGACTCGATCTGGAGCGCAAAGATGCTCTTTGATATCGAGAATTCTTGTTTGTTTTAGATCTTAAGCAGGCGTGCGACCTCCTGCCATATAGCTTTGGTTGGGGGGCATGTTTCTAGGCGGTGATGTAGGGATCCCTCCCCTCCACATAATGCACATGTTTTGTGGAGGGAGTTGGAACGGTCCGCCGTCCTATAAGTCCTTCTCAGACATCGCCAGGTGTTTGCTCTTATCCTCAGCTGTATTAGTGGGTGGTGAGTCATTTTCCACATTTCCTTCTGTGTGGTTAAATCATAGGGAATGTCCAACATATCTAGGTATTTTATCCTAGCTATGCTTGGGGTTGTTGCGAGCATATCCCTCTGGGGGTGGTTATCTGGGTTTCTTAATTTGAATTGGGGGCTGGGTCGTCCCCTTCCCTGTATAGTAACCATGTTCTCTATGGTCCATCCCATATGGCAGATAGTTCGGAGGATATGTTTGAAATGAGGGGAGGTTCCATGCGGACCCGTTGCAGTAGGGTGCTTGGCAAGGTATAAAGTAGTCTGGGTGGACTATGTGGGTTGGTTAATTTGAGCACCTGTGCAAAGTTAGTCCTTGCTGCTCTGGACCAATGTTGTTGCGGGAGGTCTGGAGCAAGGATTTCCATTATCCAGGTACCTAGGATGTGATTGGCGTGGCTCTCAAAATCTATTAGTCCCATGTCTCCGCTTGAGCATGGGCCAAATAGTGTTCCCATCCGTATAGGAGGTTGAGAGCCAGGCCACAGCCAGCCCTGGATAAGCGCGCGGATTGAGGTTATAAAGGTAGGTGAGAAGGCTATCGCGTGGGCCTGGTACCACAGTATTAGGAGGATGAGCGAGTTAGCAACTGTAACTCGTCCTGTTAGTCCTGGGGCTCTTCCCTTGAGGGAGGCGACGCGTTTGGATACCAGTTGTAACAGGTTATTTCCATTGTCTCATTAGCATATCCCCCAGATTCTAGCCAGATTCCAAGGTGTTGGACAGGAGTGGTGGTGGGAGGTGTTGCAAAGGGTAAAATTATTGGGTTTTTTCTTCGTTTGTTGGTATGAGGCTCTGATTTTGTGGCCCAAATGTTTGTGTATTTGCCTAAGAGGATAATTTCTGTCTTCCTTTTGTTGAGCAATGTGTTGCTCTCCTTGGAGTATTCCTCTAGAGTGCGTTCCAGCTGTCGGGCATCTTCATTGTTTGCTATACCTGCTAAGCAGAGATCCACAAAGGCCAGTATCTTAACTGTAGGTTGTCCTTGTGCGGTTATCCCCATGAGACGTGAGTCAGTTACTAGGAGGAGTGGGTCAAAGCTGAAATTGTATAGCAGTGGGCTGAGGGGATCCCCTTGTTTGAGCCCTCTGTGTGGTTTAATCATGTTTGTTAGAAATCCAGGGCCACATACAGCCATGGTTGCAGATTCTATTAGGATCATCGCCATTTTATGAATCTTGGTGGGAGTTTGAAGGCATGTAGAAGTTCTTTTAGGTATGGCCAGCTAACACGGTCATACGCCTTTTCCTGATCCAAGAAGACTAGGGCACCAGTTGCTTTGGATTGGAAAATGTTTGCAACAGGGTGAATGTTGTTTCATATTGAACGCCCTGGTATAAACCCAAACTGGTTGGGTGATAGGACGTCAGATGCAATTGCGCCTAATCTAGCTGCTAAAATTTTTGTTAGAATTTTGTACCAGTGTTGGAGAGTGCAATTGGGCGCCAGTTGGCCAGGTCTATCTTGTCACCCTTTTTATACAAGGTTATAATGTAGGATTCATGGCCTCCTGGTAAAAGGCGTGTTTCCAACAAGCACTGGTTCATAGACTCCAATAGGAGGGGGCGATTTGTTGAAAATATTTTTTGTAAAATTCGTAGGGTATCCCATCAGGCCCTGGGAATTTCCTAAGTGCTTCGCGAATTGTCTCCCAAAGCTCCTCCCGTGTAATTAGGGATCTTATGTTGTAATTTGGTGGTGTACTTTTTATATCAGCAGTTTGTATAAATTCTTTAATTTTTGTGAATCTGTTGGCGTTTCACAATATAATTTGGTGTAATAGCTGTGTACTTCCGCCTTGACCTACTAAGGGTCAGTTGCCATTGTGCCGTTGGTCTTGTGGACCTGTGTGCACGTGGGCTGGTTTCTGCGGGAGTGGAATTGGCAGAAAAAGTACATCGAATAGGTTTCACCTTCCTTTATGAACTTACCTTTGTTTGATACTTGAATCTGTGTTAGTGTTCAAAGTTGAGGTTGTTAAGTTGGGCAGAAATTTCTGCCCATTTGTGTCCCCAGTTAGGGCTATAGCCAGATCTCGGAGTATTTATTTCCACTAATCTTCTTGATTTATTGTGGGGAAGGCCGACCATGGGATGGACACTTCCAAATATGACTCAGAAGAGACAAACTTAGACCAGGGGAGGCACCCCAGAGAAGCGATGCTATCTCTTGTTGCCAGCGGGAACGCCACTTATGGGGAGGGGGAGGGAACGTGTGAAGGGTCGTAGCCACTATTGAGCACGTGTGGAGGAAGAAGTCTGATTTGATGAACCAGACTGGGAACCAGGAGGAGACCAGCTGTTGGCGACGCGGTGGGAGGTATCTAAACATCCACGCCTGATAGTGGACCACCAAATGAGACCAGAATCTGTGGACAGCTTCTGGGAGGGTGGGGGTGGAGCCTGCGATGGCATCTAAGACAATCGTGTGGATGGTCCACATGGCGATTGCAACCACCAGAGCACAGAGGGAGGGTGAGAGGGAGGAGGCCATTGATAGAGCAAACATATCTCTTGACAGACTGAAGGGATGCGTTTGATCCTGGCCCAGCAGACGTTAAACTTCGCGCCATATCATTTTAGAGGTGGGGCACTTCTCCAGGCGGTGGAACAGCGTACCATACTGGCCACACACGACACAGGATGAGTGTAAAGCGTTAGAGCGCTCAGCTGTGCGATACACCCACCTCAGACAGCGCCACACATGGTAGCGGACTTGAGGCTGCAACAGAGGATGATGTACATATTTCCAGATAGTTTTTTGGGTCTCAATGGAGTAGGGATGTCCATCATGTCCAGGTAGTCCACCCTGGATAGGACATGGGGCTGAATGGGGATCACGCCATCATGGATGGGTAACCCCTGTACCTCTTGTGTGAACTGAGGAGAGGGGCGGCCTCTTTGGGTTGTATGTCCGCTAATACGAATTCTCCACTCAGCACTCCGCATGGAGAGTAGGATTCGTTTGTAGTGGGTTTTAGTCCCGTGGGGACCTGTGGCCAATGTGTGTGATGCGAGGTATTTCATCAGGGAGTGGGGGTTCGATGGATTGTTGAGGCCCAAGGCGCGGGAGAAGTTGGAGCGGGCTGCGCGGGACCAGTGTTGGGAGGGGAGTGTAGGGGCGGTGACGGCCGCGATCCAGGTGCCCAGGATCTTGGCAGAATGGGCTTTGAAGTCAAGCAGGCCCATGCTACCATGATGATGAGGGCCAAACATGACCTCTAGCCGCACTGGTGGAGGGCGGCCTGACCAAAGCCATCCTTGCAGCAAGGCATACAAGGATATGAAGAAGCTTGGGGAGAAGGGGACGGCGTGGGCTCCGAACTAGACTTTGGATAGGAGCATAGAGTTGGCTAAAACCACCCTGCCAGTAAGGGAAGTAGGGTGGGCTCTGAGAGAGGCGATTCGCTTCGTCACGTTGTCCAGAATATGGCACTCCATTACTGCTGACGCGTATCCGCCTGCCTCCATCCACATGCCCAGATGGTGTACCAGTCCTATGGTAGGACGTGGCACAAAGGGGAGCGCCAGTGGAGCGGTGTGTGTTGAGTTAGTAGGGCGTGGATGTGGGCGAGCAGATGGGCCGGGGTGGGAACTAATTGCTGGGGTCCAGCAGTTCTGAAACCGACCAAGGAGGATGATTTCAGTTCTGGAAGCGTTCAGTGCCGCGTTGCTTACCCGGGAATATTCTTGGATAAGAGCTTCAAGCGCACGTGCATCTTGATTATTAGACACCCCCACCACACAATCATCTGCGAACGCCATTATCTTGACTGGGGCTTGGCCTGGCACATGGACCCCAGTGAGTTGGGCATTCACATTTCTTAGTAGTGGGTCAAGGCTGAAGTTGTATAAGAGTGGGCTGAGGGGGTCCCCTTGTCACAAGCCCCTTTGAGGGCGGACTACTTCCGTTAGGAAGCCTGGGCCACGCACTGCCATTGTTGCAGATTCTGTGAGCAGCATCACCCAGTTGATGAAGCGGGGGTAGGCGGAATTGATGGAGGCAGGCCCTAAGGTATTCCCAGTTTACTCTATCATAGGCCTTTTGTTGGTCCAAGAATACAAGTGCCCCAGAGGCTGTGGACTGACATACATTAGCCACAGAGTGCACGTTATCCCAAAATCAACCTTCTGGGGAAGAAACCAAATTGTTCTGGGGAGATGGTGGCAGATACTACAGTTCCTAATATGTTAACCATAATTTTTGTTAAAATTTTAGTGTCCGTGTTTGTTAGAGAAATGGGGCTCCAGTTGGCTAAGTCTAGCTTATCCCCTTTCTTGAAGAGTGTGACAGTAAAGGCCTCATGTCCTCCTGGTAGGAGGCGCGTTTCCAATAGGCTTTGGTTAAGTGAGGCGAGCAGCAATGGGGACAAATATTTGAAATATTTTTTGTAGAACTCATATGGAATGCCATCTGGGCCTGGGCATTTTTGGTTTGGTGCACCGCGAATGGCTGTCCATAATTCGTTTGGAGTAATTAAATTCATTATTTCTGGGTATCAGAAAATGGTGCAGATGTGGGCTTGGTTGAGAAATTCAGCCACTTCAGCCGGCTGAATCGGTTTGGCTCAGTACAACTCAGAGTAATATTTTTGCATTTTGATTGCCACTTCAGCCGGTGTATCCGCAATGGAATTATCTGATCTTAGCACCTGTGTGCAGGCCACGCTCTGGCGTGGTGCGAAAATTTTTTTAAAGAAATGTGCGGTGCACTTGTCACCTTTTGTGATGCGTGTGGCCCTGTTTTGAACACAAACCCAATGTTTGTGTTGCCTTTCAAGTGCGTTGAGGTGGGTGGCTGCCTCCGCCCACTTCCAGCCCCATGCAGGGCTGTATCCTGTAACTGGATGTTGGACTCCAAGTGTGTCAGCTCTTCCAGAGCATGCGAGATAACTGCCAATGTGGCTCGTGAGCATCTTTAGGAGAGATGGCGAGAGTGGCGGATGGTGTCTTCTTTGAAAGTTGCCCATGTGGAAATGGGGTCCACGCAAAATGGTGCAACAAACTTTTTTGCCAAAGTTGCCTCTTCCACCCACATGGAAAATCCTGGCGATGCGAGCTCGGGGGGCAGATTTTGCACCAATGTGGGGCCTTAGCAGCTGTGACAGGTAGGTGGTAGGTTAGTGAGACCAGCTGATGGTCGGAGAATTCCATTTTCGTTGTTTTGAAGTGGGAGATATGGGGTTGGAATTTCACCGGCATTAGAATAAGGTTGATGCAAGTCATGGACCTTAATTGGCCGTTGTGGATGTGGGGACGCATCATGTTTTTGAGCAGCGGGGCATGTCATGGCAGTGCATCCATTAACCCAAGGGTGGCCTTTAGAACGCGTAGTTCTACATGACCCTGTGGGGCATGGGGTGAGGAAGGCCACCGGTCTGTTGGTGTGGTCAGCCAACAGTTCATGTCACCAACTAGGAAAGAATCTGGGATTAGTGGGAGGGATTTAACTCACGAAAAATTCCTGACACTCATGTGCACCATTTGGGGCATAGATGTTGACAATTGCGTGCGCTACATCAGCCCACGAGAAAGTGAAAAACAAGCACTCAGCCATTTAGGAATGTTTCTGAGGATATAAATTTGAAAAAATTATTTTTCTGAATTAGCACCCCACAGTGCTTTGACCAAAAGGATAGGGATGGGAGGAGCAATGTTTTCTAAGTTTCCTCAAAACCTCATGGACAGTGGGACTCCTGGATAGCCAGGATATCCACAGGTAAATTGTGCTGTAAAAAACTCATTTTCCTAGCCCGGGATGGGGAGGCCTTGAGTCCAGCAATATTCAACGTCCCTAAAGTGAAGGTTTCCCCATCACACCTTAGGTGTGAGGGGAGGGCCCCGGGCCCACCAGCCTCTTCTAGATCCCCACGGGCCTTCACAGCAGTGCAGGTGTTAGCAGCAATGCTATCGGAGTTTTTGTTGATTTTTGTGGCTAGAGTCACATTGGCTTTAGCCTTCGCTTTTTGTTTTCCCAACATCAGATGAGTTTTTTATGGTGCGGATGAGTTTGGTGCACCGTTGAGTGAGTCAAAAAAGATTCTTTCAGTTGGGATAGGTCCCAAGTCGGTTTTGACTGGAGCTTGGGTGAAAAGATTGGGTGAGATTGAATCTACCATCAGATCCTCAGATTGAGTGGCCCACTCAGCATGGGCTTCCCAATCTGATCAGTTGATGGATTCCTGAGTTGCTTCCACCGCAAAGGTTTCCATGTCCTCCTGGCGTTGTGAGTGTGGGATAGCGGTGGTGTCCTTGGCCACTTCCTTGGCCGCAGCCCTATGGGCCTGCTTGGCCTTCTTCCGCTCTTGCGGGGAAATAGGCTTTACCAGTAGGTAGCAGCCTTGTGCTCCCCACGGGAAAGCCTCCTTGGTGCTTGCAGTTGGTTCGTAGTGTGCCTCTCCATTGGCCATGGCCACTGAGGGGTGTTCTTGGAATGTGACGCCCTCCTTGATGGGGCATGCGTGCACCTTATGTCTGAACGCATCACAGTGGGTGCAAATGGGGGGCACACTGTCCACGGTCACCCAGAATGGGTGGGTGGTATGCCCTGCAATATCAATAAAAGTGGAGTGTGGGATATGGGTTAGGTCCTTCGCGATCTCCTCAGTTGGGGTCAGAACTACGATGGCTTTTCCAGTGCACAGGTGTGGCATCAGCGTGAAGCGTTACATTTCAAAAGATTGTATTTCACCATATATGGTGAGACAATCTTTCAGGTGTTGTTCCAAAATGTCACATTTTACCATAGTAGGAAAAAAGTTGAACGTGAGGAAAATTTGGTTTGATTTTGTCCATCTGGTGCATTTGGCTTCGATGACCCATTGCCCTTCGGGGAGGTCAACCACTACACACACCGCTGCAGCCTCATCTGCTGCCTTTTTGCTTTTGAAACCTAGGTCCAGCCAACTGTGTGACATGGAGTGAGGTGCAACGTACACTTCGGTCGGGAAAATTGTGTGCACATCTTCACAAAATTTTTCCCATTAGGCCGTTTTTTGAATGTCCAGAAACACGTGGACTCTGAATTCCACTGACAAAAGTGGCTGGGAGTGTGGCGTGTTGATGTACTGGTTGCATCGTGCTTGCCATGCGAGTATCTCCAGGGAAATTGTGACCACCAGTTTTTTGTGATTTTTGTCTATTCTGCCAGATTCTCCGTGGCGTTTTTGAACGTTGGAGGCCGCGGGCCTTCCACCTGCTCCTCTTACCTTGCTTGCGCAACTGCTCCCTGACATGGGCGCAGACTAATCTCCTCTGTGATATTATCAAACTAGATTTAGTCTTGAATTAAATAGGTTGCAAAAGTGATTGCAATGAGAAAGAAAAGTTTTCAGAGTATTTATTTCCAGATGATCTAATTACACCAAGGTGCGTTTGATTGTGGCCATGACTGCAGTGTACTTACATGATGCAATATGTCAGGTTTTGTTGATTAAATCCTTTTTGAAATTTTCTATGTTCCGATGGGATCTGAAGTGAATGAGGCTGTGAATTCTGGGTTTGTAGCCTTGTTTTCAACCCAGTCAGATATCTCAGGCAATTTTATATTTTCTGGGTGAAGCTTTCTCCAAGGCAACACCTGTGTGTGGGATTGGGTTGGCGCTATATGCACCGTAACTAATTGGTGGTCAGAAAAATTGATCTTTTTTGTTATAAATTTGGAGATTCTTGAGCGGTGGGATTGTGGGATGAGGATGTGGTCAATGCAACTCATTGATATGAGAGCTCCCTCGCATATGTTAGGCCGCGTCATGTGGGGAAGGAGTGGTGAAATGGGGGGAAGAGCATCCTGTAAGCCAAGAGATGCCTTCATTGTGCGGAATTCAATGTGTCCAGGTGGGTATCCCTTGGGATTAGGACATCGATCCATATCAAGGTTATCCCAGCACTTGAAATCTCCTAACATAATGGTATCTGGTGGGAGGGTGAGAGCAGGAATGTTTTCAAAAAATTGTTTTCTCTCAGTTGCAGTGCACGGTGCTTATATACATGCTATCAAAATTATTTCCTCTTGGCACGTGATTGTTGCTACCAAGACTCAACCATGCAAGTGTGATGAAGAATTTGTAATTTTAAATTTTTTGTTGTTTCAAATGATCACCCCACAGTGAGAAGTCCATACTGATTGTGATGGTGTGACCCTGGTT
This sequence comes from Massospora cicadina, assembly GCA_022478985.1. Lineage (NCBI taxonomy): Eukaryota > Fungi > Entomophthoromycota > Entomophthoromycetes > Entomophthorales > Entomophthoraceae > Massospora > Massospora cicadina. Next base: position 74,291 of record JAKSZP010004151.1, read on the forward strand.
GACCAGAATTCTTCCCCTTAAAGACAGAGGGTTTCTTGGATGGCTAAGATGTCTACAAGAGGTTTTCGCAGGAATGCCAGATTTTTGGCTTGGGACGTATGAGCCCTGGCTCCTGTGATGTTTAGCATCCCTATTGACACTGAGGTGCCCGCGGCGCCTCAGGAGTGGTTGGGAGGGCCCTCTGGCCCTATCCCACCACGGCTCATTTTGGCCATGCTCTGCATCAGTACTCCAACTCTTTCACTGTCATTGTTGGCTCCCTTGATCTGACCCAATAATTCAATGGGATTGCAGTTTGTTGCATTTGTGTCAACTTTTCCTGCACAGGTCTCATGTTAATTGATGCGGATTGTTGATTGGATTTTGTATTTTTGAGGTTTGACTTTGGTGAATTGTGCGCCGCATTTTTGCCCAAATTGTAGTTACATTGTTCCTCAATATATGCATGACTGATGTCGCTTTGTGACTCATTCAGGTTACTTTGAAAATTTTCACCCTGGGCATATTGTTCTGATTAGTTGGTTTGGTGAATATCCAATTTATCCTCCCAAATTTGTCTGGGGTTAATGGCAGACTCCACGTGTGATGCCACTTTGGCCACTGCTCGCTTGCGGGCTTTTTGTGCCACTTTATGTTGTTTGCTTATAACTGGGTCCACAAGGAGTATAGTCCATCTTTACCCCAGCGGAATGGGTGGTTACTGTCAGTCATTTTGGCAAAGTTTTCACTATCTTCGTCCATTGCTTCCTCACAATAGTAATTTTCCATTAAGCCCTCTTTCACAGGGCATGCATGTTCCTTGTGTCCCAGTGAGTTACAGTGGTTGCAAATGGGCGGTGCACGTTCCGGTGTAACTTGGAACATGGCTGACTGGCCCTCATCTTCAAAGTGAAATTCTGCTTTGCGCGGAATTCTGGATAAGTCCTCTTCCACTTCTGGGAAAAGATTGATTACAGTGATAGCTTTTCCCGTGAACAGGTTGGGCATCAGGCGAAATTGCTGTAATTCAAGTTGCTGAATTTTTTCCATAGGCCATGAGACCTTTGTGGAGCTCCTCCTCAATTACTTTTATGAGGAAGGTTGGTGGAAAGCGAGTCAAAAGAGATGAACAAAGTTTTCACTTTGTTCCATCTGGTGCGCGCGGTGTGCACAATTATTTTTCCCTCAGGGAGGGCAATTTCCACATAGACTTTTGCTGCGGCATTGGCTTCATCAGCTGTTTCAAAACCAATGTTGATCCAGCCACAGCCCATGTTGTTGATGCTACATACACCGCGTGAGGGAAAAGTGAGGGCTGTGCCTCACATGTTTTCTCCCACAGGGTCAGTGACTCATCCCCAAGGAAGTGTCTGATCCCATGTTCCACCTTTGATAAGGGTTGGTTGAACTGAATGTAAATATATTGCGCGTGCTTTAAAGTGAATACCATAAACCTAGACGTAGTCTGAGTTTGCAATTTCTTTTCAGATTGGGTTCCTGGTCCCCTCCAGGGCGTTTCTTGCCCTTAGTTGAACCGTTAAGTGCACCGCTCATCGCGACGCTCACCCATGTTGTATTATTTTTATTGATAAAGTCGCCCATCTTTCCTGTGTGTGATTATCCAATTTTGCTGTTTGAATCAAATTGTAGTAACTAAAGTGATTGTTACGAGAAAGAAAAGCTTTAAATCAGTCTCATCCTTATCAGCAAATTTTCCTGGTGTTGACTTTATGGATGACATTCCTCACACATCCCAAATTGTGGTCGTCCTGGGAAGTACTTCCCAATCTTAATCAAATAATTTGAGAACCAGTTCCTTTTTTAGCAATAGAGGTGCCCATCCCAAAAGGGGGGCCGCCACACATCTTGAGCACCTCTTCCTGCTGTCTGTATGTCAGATCAGCGAGTTGGTCTCAATTGACCAATAGATTGATGCTTTCAGCAACCCATTCCAGCAATACCATTTTAGAAAGGTCCCAAATTTGATGGACTAATAAAATTGATATTTATTATATACTTAATTTTTGTCTATATATATATTCTTTTGCAATGGAATTTAACCTATAATTAGATTTAGAGGACCTTCTTTTCCCATTATTCAAATTGATATAAGGTAAACTTTGACCTACCAGGTTTCATTATTCAAAAATCTTATTCTTTTAAGGCTTAGCCATTTAAATATGGTTCAGTGGCCTTTTTTACTTAATTAAAATATCAGTACATAACCATTTTAAAGGTTCAGTGGTCCTTTGGGAAAATTGCAATTATTTTTTAGAACCAATACTTTTGGTTTTTTAGTATTGACCTTCTTCACTATATGACAAACAGCGCTGTTTTTCACTTATAGGCAACACTTACCGACTTTAGCAATACTTGTAAATGTTTTCATTCAATGGACCTTCAATCCCTGTTGAATTTTAGGGAGGTATAGGCTCACTGGGCGTTAAGCCTAAAAATCAACAATCAGGGAATCAAACCACTTAATTTAGCAAAAATAAATAGACACTAAAAACCAAAAAATTTGTTAGTTTTTAAGTCTATTAAGTGCCACAGGCATAAAAAAGGTTGAACCCTCATACAATATTACAGCTTGGTAGTTAAACTCACTTTGGGCTCAAAGGGCCTACGCATCAAATCCTTATTAGGTTCAAGCCAAATAAGAAAATATGGTAATTCAACCTATTGAAGCCCTTGAATCTCGCCTTGCTTTATTGGAAAAACTGATGGAGGGTCAAGAGTGGGTAGGACAAGCCCATGAGGTAATGTTTTAATAAATCTGAGAAAATCACCATGTGAGAAAATATCTGCACTTTTGGGACCCCTTCCAACCCTATAAAACACCTGGTCTCTGTTGTGTGTCTTGAATGAGATTGGTGGTAAGGAGGGAGGGACCTCGGATAAGCTCCCTTGATTCTGCTGAGGAGTCAGAATATCCAGCTACCTAAGCTCAAGCCATTTGGCCAAGTTTTACGAATATTTATCGGTTTTTTTTCCTCAATTGAAGGATTCCATTGAAATTGGACAGGGTAATTTAGCCTATTTTACCATCAACTTCGTCCAAAACGCTCTTATCACAATATCAGACTTGCATTTGTCTGACAATCCCAATTTTTCATTCATCCAACAGGTCCTAATTTCATTTCGTATTTCAGCAACTAATATTTGAGTTTTTATATCTCACAAAATTAAAGAATTATAGAAAAAATGGCAGTTCTGTTCAATTGCTCTTATCTTTTTTCTCTTAAAAACGATTTTTGGAATTTGTTGCCATCCAAGATGTTTGAAGTGAAACCACTGGTAAAATTGGAAATGATCCCTTAATCACACAGTTTGATATAGTATTGTTGACTTCATCCAAGTTTGTCTTGAATTAAAGATCCTTATCTCCAGCATTTTCTACCAAATTAATTGAATATTATTGGGTCAAACAATTCGCTCCACTATCTTGGATCAATTGCTTCCCTTTTTGACTTCATTCTCTTTTTGGTATAGTAATCCAATACTCTGAATTGCTTGATTTCCATTCCATCCCATCCAATGTCTCATCTAGTGTCTCATCTAAACACCTCACTCCTCTGGAATATTGCAAGCGGACCCAATTATAACCCAAGTTAACCATCCTGACAATCTTCATCTTGAGTAGATGTCTGGTGAAACAGGTTCTCTTACTACTAGAAAGTTCCATATATAGGCTGCAAGTCCTTTTCCCAAATCTTGAGTATTATCTTCAGCATCATTTGCCATATAGGGGTCACATTCACATTTCCAATTCTTCAGTTCTTCGATTTGCTTCACTAGTTGCTCCACATATGAGCTGAGTGAACGCAATTGAACGTGATCCACTTCACTTTCCATCTTCAAGGATAAACCTTCTTAGACCAATTCTCCATTTTTCTTTTTGATGATGTTACTTTTCCTAGTAACTCATTGCCAAAATTGAAACATCTTAAGCCCCTCCCTTATATGACATCTTGTTTGATGTCTCTTCTCCAACTAACCCCTTTAGTGGGCACCAATTTTTAAAATTAAAGGGCTTTCACTGATCTCTAAAGACCAATAGCTCCCAAAAAGATTAACTGCACAGGTTTGATATGTGCACGATTTGCGTTGTTTGATAATAAATGATAGTTGATTAATAATAGTATGAAGATTATTATCCATAGTTGAATAGATAATCTATTCTGGTCCAACGCTCAACCTGTATATCTTCCATGAAGTGCTCTTTTTTTAGTACTAGATGGTCCCAACCCAAGGGGGGGATTCATCGATGTTCCATGAAGTACTCTTGATGTCATCAGTAGGGACTTATACCAATATTCGCCTAACTTGATCCACGCTCAGACTCAAGTTTATGGACTTTTTCTGGTCTCACAGAGTCTAAAACAATTCCCTGCTAAGAATAGCTTCTCTTCTTAAGGATCCTTGATCCTTACTCTTTATCCTACTAAAGAGTCCCCAATTAAAGCACATAGCAATAGTTTTTGAAAGATGAATAGAACTAAAACCAAAAATGAATTCTGCTAAATTAGAGTTTTTATGAATGTAATTACCAGGGGAATTTATAAAAGGAATTTGGCGGCCAAACCTCAGTTGCGCCTCAGCCATGAAATGGCAGCCATTGCCATTAAACCTCCCTTCTACTTCTCACCAGAAATGGTCTTCTCTATCTGTTTAGGATTCCTTTATTGGACATCCTCGAGACATATAACGGACAGAGTCAGAAAATGTGTCCCTAACGTTTCTTTATCAATCCCAGCAAACCAATCATATTTAGTGAATGAACTGCTTAGATAATGGGACTTATTACCCATTATGGCAGTTCATGAAACAATTGATTGATTTGCTAGTTGCAGGTGGCATCACTTGCCTCACAACCTGCTTCTTAAATATCCAATCAGTCGTTGATAAAGCCCAACTGATCCCAATTGGTTCACCTGATAGTTAATCATCAATCAATTATCAGATGCCCCCGTTTCATCAGCAACTCTTCCTGACAATATCTTAAGCACTAACCCGGATTGATCCCTGACAGATCCAAACCTGGCGATATACCTAGAATCCACTAAACATAGTTAACCTGAAATTGGGGTCAACCATTATCCAATTTATTCGCCATAGGGAATTATCCCCTGGCAATTCATGATAATCTAGGAGGCTTGAAAGGTGGGCAAAAATCCCAATAGCCCCACCTCCACATGATGTAGTACCCTACTCATTATTTCAAAGTCGTAGGTAGAGGCTGAAAAAATGGTCTGAGTACTCCTCCATAATTCTTGAACATGGCGCTGTTGTTTCCCAAATGAGTTTCCTTCAAATACAAGTGTTGACTAGATACACTGAGGAGACGTCTCCAAACCAAAATTACTCAGACTTTCAAAGCTACAGAAATCATCTACAGCCTCTATGGGTAGAAAATGAACATAAGTGGAAGGGCTATTAGGTCCTCAACATCTAAGTTGTCAGTAAGGTTAGCCAACAACGTTATGGATTTCGCATATGCAGAATCTAAAACTTCCAAACAGTTTAAGATCTCTTTGACATATGGGTTACCTAGGCCCATATCTCCAGTAGGTATCCAGAGGAGATGTTGACATGGACCCAGGTGTCACCAATAGCCTGTTACTTCGGAGGTATTAGTAAGTTTAGGTAGATTTATTGACATACCCTCATGGCCATCAAATGCAGGCAAGGGCAAACGTTATTGAGAGCCCCTCAAGTGATACTTGAGTCAATAAATTCTGCTCTTACTCTCATATAGGCAAGCTCAAGCTTTGACCTTCATATTTGATTTGTGAGATTTTTAAAGATTAGGGCTCCTAATGTCCAGCAGGGATAGAAATCCTTCATCATAATGTACTATTGTGGAGTAGTCCCAGAGGAACTTGGTTCTGAGAATTTCATAGCTCAGGTTATTCAGTGCAATTGTTGGGTTATTCACAGAAAGCTTCCCATAATGGATAGGTAAGGAAGAATAGGCCCCTATAGATTGTGTACACTGTTGTCGAGTTAAGCTATATTCCATTTAATTCAGTATGTCCAGAGCGATCATAATGCATTTCATAAGTTTAGATAAAATGATAATCATGGGGGGAACCACTGATGACGATGGGTTGACTGGAATATTATGAACTCAAATAGTGACATGGTTAACCAAACTCTTGAACTACAGAGTTTGCACAATAAACACAGTAGATTCATCAAAAGAAGAGTAAGCAGCATCAAGTTATTTTCTATCAATGGGTACTGAAGCCCTTTTTCAGGTATGCTAGCTCCAGGATTGTTAGGTGTCATAGATGAATTTATGAGGCAAGATAGAAATTTCAGCATGGATTGCCTCATCCTTCATGATGATGGCCCTTTCCCGCCTCCTCGGGGAGTCATTTCAGCATGTCTTGGCGCTGTGACAGAATCTATTGAAGTAAGTGCTTTGGGTCAAGTATTCTTCTTGTTTTTGACTACATAAACCCAAGGACAGTTAGAGGAGACAGAGATATTGCCCTTAGGATGTAAGGTCGACGCAAATATCTCATTAAGCGCTACTTTAATTTCCACAATGCAAGTAAACCATTCTTCTAGCTGATCATGTGCATCTGAACCTCAGGATAAGACCCCAACGTTGAGATGACAGCAGGTATTGCGTCATCTAAAGTATTTGATTTATGGTTACTAAGGGCTACGCTTGAAAGATAGAAATGTCTGGCGAACTCCACAGGGCTCTATCTTTGTTCAGGAGAATACACGTTAATGCTTATTTTTGATTGGCTAGTATTTGGTTGCTGACAAATCCTTGGACTAAGGCAGTACGGACCTGTATCCAAGTGTGGCATTCCTCTAGATGGTAAGTCATAATTTCATGGGCAGTGCTATTCAGGCAAGAATGATATACTTCACTTAATTCCAGTTGCTATTTTCTTCCATGGTACTTTCATGTCTATACAAGAAATAGGCAATACTTTGTTGGCCAGGGGTTAACTTCTCCTTAAAGCTAGTTTAAATATTAGTTACAATAAGAGTTGAAAGGGTATTGATACCAGGAATTAGTGCAGGCTTGTAATCTCAGTTTCCACGTAGTTGTGGGGAGCCTGATGATCCAACTGTCATCTTAAACCTCAAGGTCCTCCTGGATATCAACCCTTTTTTAGCTTAGGGAGGAAATTGAGGCCTTGTGAGCAACCGGTTTTTAATGCTTAAATGTTAGAGCGTTGAAGAAAAAACTGTCATAAGTTGTTAAAACGGGTGTCAAACCCTTAGCAAGTTTGCTAAAACTGGGAAATGCAACTATAGGTAAGCTTGATGAAAAGCACAAAGATTATCCTTCTCATCTGAAAGACCTCAATAGAGACCCTAAATTCAAGAGAGACTCCATCTACTCAGAGCTTTCACACTTGGGCCACATTATGGATTTCACTTGTAAGGCAGCGAGAAGGGTCAAAACGTCCTTTTTCCAGGAGTTGTCAGGGCCGCTGGAAGTAGGCACCGAGGGATCAGAGGACCCTTGAGGCCCTTTAGGACCTTCAGGACCTTATGGCCCCCTGGGCCTCTCAGGCCTTTCACTCCCAGAAGCAAAGTCGCCAGAGGCCTGTTCCTGATAGTGCATCTGAAGGCTTTTCACCAGGTCCACGACTTGGTTGAGGCGTTGATTCCAGGCATCCTCAAGGAGTTGTAATTTCTGATAAAGCTGGTCCTCAGGATAGCTAAAATTCTGTTAACAACACCGCAAGTTGGTTTTGGGCATTTTCCTCAATCATTGGTTGTCAAAAATGGCTTCCCAATTATTGTGGATGAAGGAGGAGGAAACAGTATAGAAATTGACAACATGAGAGTTTAAGGTTAGTGTAAGCCCTAGTTTCTGGGAGACTTCATGATGGTGCAGCATGACTACTTGTAGGATATGATGGATGGCATGATGGACAATAATTTTAAAGATATAGCTCGGTCCCAATGCTAATTTTCCCACTGGTAGTTGATTTCAAGTATTTAGATCCCACATTTTTGAAGACATTAAAGAAGCATGGGAGCGACTCAAGATGCCTCCCACAGAAAAATGCCATTTAATAATTGTTAGATAATTACATTATGGCTCTCATATTGATGTTGGTACTGATCACAATCAATGGAAGGTAAAGCAAACTGGAATGTAGACCAAAACTCTAAGTATTTGGGCTGCATGGGCTGTACTTTGCACCACGAGGTACTAATCCATTGAGAGATGCTTCTCATCTTCTGCAGTTTCAGGACCACGGGTGTAATACCTCTTATCAATAAATATTTTGAGGCCAAGGGACCTAAAGTTTCAGGGTTCTGGATTGCTTATTTTTGCTTCCCTTGGTCGAGAAGTCTTTTTCCAGATACTACGTCTGATAGGCATTTCCTAATAAAAACAAATTAATTTTAACTTAAAATTGTGAAAAGAGAAAAAGCGTAAAGTTTATTAGCTTAATACAAGCTATATAGGGTAATTGAGGAGGTGTTTTGGGGAAATCTAAGCAGCTAATCCTAGATCCAATAAAGTGAGAAAATTGAGGATTCAGTAAAAGCCCAATTATCTCAGTTGAGTTGCTCGTGCTCATCTCTTAGCTTGGTATAAACCCTGAGATTGGGTAGATCTGAGGGAGCATGAGTCGACTGTGTTGGCATGGTTGAGCTATGACTTTTTATAATGGTTGACTTTTGTCAGGGATTGTCCCCAACAGAAGTTTGGTCTTTTTTATTGAATTAGGTTTGCTCTCCAACTTTGATAATTGTAACTTTCATTGGGGATTATCCCCAACAGAATTTTGGACTTTTTGGTTAGTTCAGGATCAAATCCTGACATCCAACACATCTTAATCAGCTGTTCTGGTAGGATTCCTGACAATACCCCCCTCTAGATTTTGGCGCAGGGGGAAAATGGATGGAGGAAGCGACTATGGATGCAGCTTACTACTGTACCATGAATGACCTCTACAATTGAGTGCTCATTGCCCCATCTATATATGACTCAACAAGGCCCTGACCAGTTAGTGCCCAGTTTGTGATCACGACCTCCAGGCCAGTGATTGTAGAATAGGACGAAGTCACCTGGTTAAAAGGTGTATAGGGGATCATGCTTATCACTAAATTGAGCAGTTTCTCTACTGGTTGTGTTGGACAGGTTTTTAGCAGCCAGGGCTTGAAGCTACATAATTTCATTTACAATACTTTGCATAGAGACCTTAGGTTCTTCAGGAGAAGCTTGATCAAGCATATCACGGACTTTGGAAGGAAGATGGAGATTTCTGCCATACAACGCTTGGAATGGCAACATCTTAGTAATTTGATGGTAACTAATCCAATAGGCCAGAATTGCACTAGGAAAATATTGGGGCCAATAAAAGTGGGTCAGTCATAGCCATTTTAGAGAGTTGCAGTTAGAGTGCCATTTACCCGCTCTACCATTCCATTGGTTGCAGGATGGTAGGGGGTGAAGAATACCTGAGTGGTTCACATCAGGTCGGCTAAATCTTTCACTAGCATTGAGCGGAAATTTTGTCTGTTATTGGAGAGAATGATGTTAGGGCATCCATGCTGAGTGATAAAGCTAATACACAAAAATGTGGTGGTGGCTTTTGCCAAAGCGGTGGTGAGCAATACATCTTCAATCCATATAGTTAGGTGGTCTACGGCTAGTAGGAGGAACTGATGCCATTTGAGGCTTTAGGAAGAGGTCCTGCAACATCAACGCTAATAGTATGGAATGGTTCACAGGGTGGGACCACTGGATGTTGAGAGTGGGGATTAGGTCCAGCTTGGCTTTTACATACCAGACAGGAATCCAATACATCCTGGATAGGAACAAACATTCCCTACCTATAACTTTGTTTTTTAAGCCACTGGTAGGTTTTTAAAATTACCCATGGCTGACTTACCGATGTCCCTCAAATATGATGTCTATTTGAGCCGATGGACTTGCATGAGGCACCCATTGTTTAGACAAAAGTTTTCACAATTGACCATTCTTGATTTGGAGATTTGCCAATCTTTTTGTTGATTCCTTTTGGAGGGTCAGAGATACATCTTCACATAACTGTGGATGGGTTAGGAAGTCATAGAGTCAATCCTCTTCAGGGTCAGTGATAGTTAAAATGGGAAGCTGAGATAGGTAATCCACGTTTTGATGTATTGGTCCTGGTTGATGGATGATGGAAAAGTCGTAGTTTTGAAGTTTAACACCCATCGGGTTAACCTCCCATCAGGGTCCTTCATTTGCTGTAGCATCTCAGGGAAGCATGGTCAGTAATTATAGTGAAATGTTTCCCATATAGATAAGGTAAGAATTTCTTAATAGCCAATAATACCACCAAGCATTCACGTTCTGTAACGCTGTAATTACGTTTGGCTTTAGATAAGGTCTTGCTGCAGTAGGCGATGAAGGGTCTACCAAGTTCTCATCATGCTGAGATAGTATGGCTCCGATGCAATATCTCTAGCATCAATAAAGAGGAGGTAGGGTTTATCAAAATTCGGATGAATAAGTACTGGAGAGTGGGAAAGAGAGATGCATAGCAGGTCAAAGGCCTGCTGTTGCTCTTCTCTCCACTGAAAGGATATTCACTTCTTTAGTAGATACACCAGAGTCTCAAAGGTGTTTGCGAAATGGGGGATAAATTGGCAATAATAGCCCACCATTCCTAGAAAAACTTGTACATATCGTAAGGATTTAGGGGGAGTCATCTTAGCAATAGCCAAGATCTTATCATCCACCAGGGATATTACGGCTTTACTGGCCTTATGACCCAAAAAAACCATCTCACTCTGGAAGAAAGAGCATTTTAACAGCTTTAGTTTTAATTACAATTGCCGTAAATGCTGAAAGTCTTGCCTGAAGTGATCTAGATGTTCAGTAAAGGTTCTTGAAAAAAGGTAATATCATAAAGATAAACTAGTACGAAGGAGCGTTTTAATCTGCCTAGTAGTCCTTCCATAGCGCGTTGGAAGGTAGCAGGGGCGTTACAGAACCCCTGAGGCATTTGAGTTGGCTTGAATAGTCCTTCACTTGTGACGAGAGCACATTTTGCTGATATTCTGGTGAAAAATCTACTTGCCAGTATCCACTGGCGAGATCCATAGCTGAGAAATAGTGGGACCCTGACATTAAGCATAAAGAGTCCTCAATACGTGGCAGGGGTAACTATCTTTTTGATTGATAAAGTTGAGGCGGCGATAATACATAACAACCTGGTGATCACCATCCTTTTTCTGAATTAATAAGAGTGGGAAAACCATGAGCTTTTGGAAGGCATAAGTAACCTGGACTCCAACAGTTGCTAAAACTCTAAGGCCACTTGAGCTTCCTCCACTTTTGAATTTTGATATGGTAAGAATTTAAATGGAGGTTGATCCTCAGATTCAATTTGATGTATTACCCTGAAAATTTTTTCATAGTCACTTGGTCCTGAGGAAAAATATCTCCATATTCCATGAGGAGGTTTTTGACATCTTGGCGTTTGTTCAGGGTTAGATTATCCTTTATTCTACTGTCAACCAATGCTATGGTGGGTGGGGAACAAATTATAAATCCTGTAACGAGCCAAAACATTTTACATTGGCAATACTCTTAATGGGACATAGTTTTACATAAGTGATAGGGGCATGCCGTGGGACCTGAGGAGCTTTAGTGGTTAAATTCTCTAATATAATAGATAGATTTCCCATAGGCAGGATCCGAAATCCCAAGGCAGGTCAACGCTTCCTTGATGGAAGGGTTTGGGTGTCCACCAAGCTCCAAAATTTGATCAAGAGGGGTAAGAATCTGAATCCCTGTATCTACATTAACTTGTGAGACCAAGGGTATTGTAATAGAATGAGGGGTATACAAAGGGATACCATATTCGGCATCCACAGCCTCTATGGTAACTTAATTTTTCCCCAAAACTTGGATTTCAATTTTGCAAATGGAGGATGGGTATTTTAGGAAGCATGTCCATTTTTAGCGGCTCCTTTTTTTGACAGGAAGTTTGAATATTAAATGAATCTGATACTCTTGTAGGGACAGGTATTTTTCCTTGTGATTGATGATGCAGTAAAACTTCCGCATCAGTTGGACCCCAATTAGCAATTCATAATTATCATTTTCTAACTTGATGGCAGGTGCAGTAATTAAGAGTTTTCTGATGCAAATATGTAAGGCATAATATGCTCCAATCGCCTTAGTAGATTGACTACCCGCCGTTCCATATTCAGCCTCATGGATCAAGTCTGGAGCCATTTTTAACTTTTGGATAAGTTGGGAGGAAATAACATCAACCGGTGAGTCAGTATCAATTTTTGCCAGGACTTAAACCCTATTTACGACTACCTCTACCTTGAACCACTGAAGATCTGAACTTAGAATTAACAGCTAGTAGACTGTCAGTAGAGATTTGCAATGAAGCCAGTGAAAGATTCTTCCATGGCCAATATTGGGCTGTTCAATGTGTTTGAACGTTTTTTTTTGACAGCGCTTGACTTTCCATAGAATAGTTGAATGTATAAGTTTGATTGTATAACTGACCAACATAAAAGTAAGAGAGCGGGAGGTGTTTATTTCTTGGATGAAAAGGGTACGTCAACTTCTGCAGGGGCAGCTAGCACAAACAACATGAAGTAATGAGGATAAAGCTAGAGCTACAACAAGATCTTGAGGCACTGGTTTGCTGTCAGCATAGGGAGCCTCTTTCCCTATACTGACTGATCTTTTGCGAACTTACTTTGAAGGATGCGGCAGTCAGCTACAGTGTGGTTGTTTCTTCTGCAATGAGTGCAGTATAAATCAGGTGTAGGCGAATCAGGAGGTGTAACGGCCAATACTTGGGACCAGGGCTTATTGGTGTTAAAATGAGGAGCCTGACTGGTTTATGTAGTTTACCGGAATTTCAATATAGCTTTTCTAATAAGGCGAAGGGATGTTAAGCTAGACTTCCCCGCTTTAAGATAAAGTACAATATTAGGCATATACTCTTAAACACAGACAATGCAGCGGTGATGGCATCATCTAACGTAAGATGATTCCCTGAAACCAGAGTCTGTACTTCAAGGTAAAAATGGTGGGCGAATTTGCTGATAGTTTTCTCCTGATTAAGACTGATACCCATAGGTCAGTTTTTGTTTGTTAAGGTTAAGTAGCTCCTGAATTTCTAAAGCAAGGCAGTCTTGGCATCAGTCCAAGTATGGCAATGCATCAGATGGGGGACCATTATGTCTTGAGCCATGCAACTAAGGCAGTTAGTTAGGTGTTTGAGTCACTGGGTTGTCAGTGGCTTCTTCCATAGCATTTTCATAACAAAAATAAGAAAGAGAAGATGCTCCCTTCACCTGGGACATACTTCTCTTTGAACGACGGTTTGAGCATGCCACTGGGGGGTTTATGGTTAAACAACGTTTATTGACATAGAGGGACCAGTTTCACCTAAAGGGGGAACTGTTATTGCTGGGTTTTCGTAAGGATGGAGGGCGTCCACTTTATTTTGTAAGGTGTTGATATCCTCATTATTGAGTCTACCCAATTGTGGGCGGCACAAAGGGCTGATTTGGTGGCAACAAGAGGGGATAACTGTTACCATCTAGTACTAAAAAAGAGGGGATAACTGCTGATTTCGCTTTTGAGCTCAGTAGTCAAATCTCAAAGCTTGAGTTGGTGTTGCTCAAGGGTGAATATTTGTTGCTCCAGCTTGCGCATCATAACGGGGCAATTATCCAAGAGTTTAAGTCGTTCCTGATTTAAAATTAGATTAGATGCCAGATTGTTATTGTTTATGGTTGTTTTTTAATTGTTATATTTCACTGTGAGCTCATGATGTACCTGGCAGTGAAAACATCAGTTTTGTCAGGACCATGGGTGTAATACCTCGTATCCCTCAATATTTTGAGGTCAGGGGGCCTGAAATTTTAGCGTGTTAGATTGCTTATTTTTGCTTCTCTTGGTCGAGAAGTCTTTTTCCAGATACTACGTCTAGATAGGCAATTCTTGATAAGAAAAAATTCAAATTTAACTTGAAATTGTGAAAAGGGGAAAAGCATAAAGTTTATTAGTTTAATCCATGCTATATAAAGGTAATTGGGGAGGTGTTTTAGGAAATCTAAGCAGCCCAATCCTAGATCTAACAAAGTGAGTGAATCAGGGATTTTGTAAAAGCTTATTATCTCAGTTTAATTTCTCGTGCTTGTCTCATGGCTCAGGTTTAAACCAAAAATTGGTTAGATCCTTGGGAGCATGATTCGACCATGTTAGGTGGGGTTGAGCTCTAATTTTAATCATGGTCAACTTTTTTGGGAATTGTCCCCAACAGAAGTTTGGCCTTTTTGATTAAATCAGGATTGATCTCTGACTTTGATAATTGTCAACTTTCTCTGGGGATTGTCCCAACAGAAGTTTGGGCTTTTTGGTCAGTTCAAAATCAGATCTCAACATCTGATGCATCCAAATTGGCCGTTCAGGTAGGATTCCAAAAATGCAGTGTGATTTTCTGAACTTCCCTTTATTCTCCATTATTAATGATAGACTTCTCACTTGGACAGCTCAGAGCCTCTTGTACTGAGAATTACTTTTCTAAAAATAATAGGTTTCTTGACTGATGTTGAATTAAAAATGGTCTCAAAGCTTTAAAATGGCAGAATGTCAAAAAACAAGTTAATGGTGCGAAAATAGACTACTTTTTTGGGTAAAAAAAGTGTTGATATATTTAGGGCATATGGGGCATGGTGCCTCAGGGACCTTTGTGGTCCTGTTTAATCAAGATCTTTTACTGCCTTCTGGATTGACTCCTTGGTTTTCACCCTCATTGTTCAGCATTGTCCTTGTACTACAGTGGTTGGGCCATGCCTCTTGAAATTTAGAAGCAGGGATGAGATTCCTGGAGGTGTCTCCATTGATTCTTGTGCACGTGATAATTCCTGATCAAGTCTTGTATCAATGCCTTCAGGGAAAGGTTCCATTTGTTCTGGCTTGAGAGTTGACCTACCAAGGCTCAATTGGATTAGGAGTTTTGACTCACTCATCATCTCAAACACTGACAAGTGTTATGTCATTTAGGTAGATAATCACACAACTCAGTTTAAGATCTTGCATGATGTGTTCCATCGCCTAAATTAAACAATGTATGCACATTGCATAATCCCTAGGAGAGTTTTAAAATTTGAAATAAATCCTTTCTTGTATATCAACGTGCTCTTTTCTTTGTCCTTTAGAAAACGATAAATCTGTCAATAACTGCTGGTGAGGCCCATTGTGGAGAAGAAATTTACCATAAAATTGGTCCATAGCATTGTTAATTTGTGGGTTCAGATAGCTATTCTTATTTTGTGAAACTATTTAGCTTCTTGTAATTTATCATTTCTATGTGACCACTATTCTTATTTTATATAAATAACAGTGGAAACGAGCACAGACTCTGTGATGGAAAAAGTAAGCTGACATTCTATAGTTGATTAAGCATGGTCCTCGTGTCTTGCTCTTCTACATTATATCTCATATATGACTTAAATTGTATTGGAGTTAAGTATCCTACATCAATACTATGTGACAATTCTTCATGTGACTATAGTTGACAACTGACGTGGAGATATTATCTTTATAACCTTTAAGTGTTCAATGCACCTTCTAAGTTTCTTCTGATATAACTTATTTTATTTGGACTTGAGGTATGGCGCAAATTAAATTACTGGCAGGTAGGCAAAATCAGGTTGAGTACACATGTAATGTTTTGTCAATTTCATCAATGGAAATTAGTTTTAACCTTCTTTTTTTTTTTTAGTACTAGATGGTCCCAACCCAAGGAGTTTTAACCTTCTTACCCAATTAATATCTCTTGACTAAATTTTTAATTACTCTGGTCTCCAAGTAGGAGCTCAATAGGCCTCTGATAAGCAGGGTCAATGAATCCAAGTAAAGATCTTAAACACATCTACTGACTCCATTAGAACTAGTGTTATGCAGCAAGCAGCTTGGGGTATCCACAGAGTTTTATTGTTAGAAACCACTCTTCGTTCTTCTAACTTAATTTTACCTCCTCAGTAGCATAAAATGGTATGCCCTCTGCTGCATCTACTGAATCAGGCAGCTTTTGGGTGTTTCATTTAGAGGTAGAATATCATAAAGGTAAAGCAGAAACATGGTACCAACAAGACAAGAGCAATCCTTCTTTCTGGAGTTTTTATTATCCAATACTGTAACAGTCGTAAAATCCCAGTTCTGACCTCCATAAAATAAATGATGCTTTGGTGCATTGACAGCACCAAAGCAGACTAACTTCTAGCAGGGAGAGGTTTGATGCACCAACAGCGACAAAATATTCCTACATCAAATTAGTTATGCGAAATTGATTTGTGGTTGGTCTGACCCAACCATGCAAAAACTCCTCAAAACCAGATATCCAAAAAAACCAACAGGTAAGCGAGGTATGCAAACCCTGAAACAACCTTTATTTTTATTCAGCTAATAAAAAGGTACCCGCCAAACAGAGCATGTCTGGGGAGCAACTGACAATGCTCCCCCAGTGGGGAAAGCTAGGGGCAAAATTCCATAGTTAGCTTCAGAATTGCCGTGCACGCCTTTTATTGGCTGCCCTTTAGGGGCCTCAGCTGAATCATTGATTAGGCACATAAGAGCCTAATCTACAATTTGGGCAAGGCATAGCCCAGCGCCCAAAACAGACCCAACCAAGAAACTTTTCTAAATGATTTGACTTAAATATGGAAAAGCCGAATTTGAGTTAAAATGCAATAATCTAGACAAACTTGATTGTTACAAGTACAATGGGGAACTTCATGGTTGAAAATTGATATATAATTCTTCTTTCAGATTAGTAACTCCTTTTTATTTAATCTTATTATGCGTCACAATGAGTATATCATATTGACTGTTGTTTAAAGCAACTGTGAGAGCTGGGAAAACTAACTTTCCAACTTGGATTGGCAGAGATGAGTATACACCTATTGCCTTGGTGTTATTTAAACCAGTGGTGCTATACTCTTGATTGTATTCAAGGATGTGGCGAGCTTGATCTTCCCAACTAGTTGGGATGAAACAAGATTGATGGGTGATCCCATATTTAAGGTAGCCATAACTCAGACAACCTGAACTACCACTTCCACTTTGGCAAAGGTTCCTCATATCCTTGGTGAAAGGGATAACACCTCTTTGATGCGGACCGTTGCATTGAGCTTTCAATAAGTCTTAGGTTAATTCAATTAATCTCCAAAAGAATGTGCTCATGATGGTTCATATCAGAAGAACAAGGTATTTATCAGCATCGCAGGCTGTATCAATTATTTGAGGGCACCCTATGACATGACTGAGGTAAGTTCCTTCAAGGGCCTGAGCGTCATTAATATTATTGGTGTTCAACCATTCCGTAATGGTGAGCTCAGTGGGTGAACCTAAAATGCATTACCCTTTGTCCTCATGACCCCCTTCAGGATCATCATCATGTTCACTCCTAATTCAAGCAAGTTGAGAAATTAACAATGTTTTTCTTTCATATACTTTGGGTCAGTCAGCTTTAAGGGGTGCCTGACCCTAAGCAGATCTTCCTTTTCCCTACTTGGCAAGGGCAGGGTTCTTCTTAAAACACATATTTACAGTATTATTGTTCTTCTTACAGCAGTTCTAACTTAATTTTCTTCCCGCTTAGAATTAGATTCCTTCATGGTATAGACTCTTTGTTTCATAGAGGCTTTTGGGAGGTCTCTGGCTTGTGTGTATTAACTTCATCAATCAGGTTTCTCTTATGTTTAAAAAGGAATTGAAGCTTCGTTTATTGGATGTGACATTCATGTCTTTGTCAGGGTTGTTATGTAAGCTATAAAGGACGTTAGTTACGGAATTTACCAAAGTAAGAATCTTTGAGGTCATCAGCGTTTGGGCCACTAAATAAAAGCGATCAAGAAATTTATAAAGAGTAACATTTTGACATAGCGCAATTCTCATGAAGGCCCTTTTCTTCATACTCATGCTCTGCTTTGACCCTAATTCTTTATGAGCACTTCCTTCACTTCTCCAGGTATGCAGTTCATCTATAAGAGGTATCATAACCTCTTGAGCCACATGGCTTAACCAAGATAAATATGCTAACATTTTGATGTTCAGTTGCACCTTCCATTGTGGCTTCATAGACATAGCGGAAGGATGCAATTATCCCTTCGCCAGGTGTAAATTTATCCTTTAAAAGTAGCATTGAAGGAGGTGGCTTCCACATCGATGAATCCCCCCCTCGGGTTGGGACCATCTAGTACTAAAAAAAAGAAGGTGGTGGCTTCAAATCCTGTAACGACGTTTATCCTAGAAGCTTTAAAGTTTGTAATTTCAGTTCTTAGGTTACTCAGTTAAACTTCCCACTTTAGCTGATATATTTGGTCCTATAGAGGATTAAGATGTTTCTCCATATCCACCAGGGTAAGTCTTGGCGTAACATATAAAAGATTAATTCTTCTTTTAAACTAACATTTTCATTCTTCCAATTTCTTATTGCGTATGTTTAGATCATAAATTTGATGATGAGGGGTCAGTGCTATGTTCACAAAAAGCTTGTTCTCATCCTCTAATACTCCAATAAGTCAGTTCAAATCTTCCTTCATCTCTTTGCTCACAGTGCTCTGAGATGGCTTAGTGATCTTTGATTTAACCTCTTCTGAAAGTATATTTTAGCGTTTCTAAGCTTCATTGAAGGCAGTAGATTTTGTTAATGTCCTTTCAACTGAGGGATTTGCCTCTCAAGTCGCCACCAATTTGTTTAGTCAATCAGTAAAGATAAAACTAGAGGGTGAGTCACATGGTTTTCTAGATCCTGCTCAACATGGACTGCTAAAGAAATGATTACATGTGACACAGATGAAGTCTCTGAGGTTTGATGGGCATCCATCTCATCAATTTTTCTAAGGGTTAGCTCTAGCTTTTCCTAAAGGAGAGCGATCTGTTCCTCCTCCTGTTTACAGCTAATTGAAGATTGAACTAACATTTTTCCATAAGATTAAATATCTTTTCTTTAAAGCTTATCAGCGAAGGCATCAAGTAGTCACTTTGTATTTTAGATTGCCTCCAAAGTGTCCTTTTAAATGAGATTCATAGCTTCCTCCATATAATTGATAACACCAAAATTGATAGTCCCCATTTTGATATTGGAGCTGAATAATGTAGGAACGGTTCATTTCAATTAAATTGCGGACATCCCCTATAGACTGTAAGCCAACTTATATACCTTTTTTGTAGGGCTTTTATAAGGCCTATTGGGTATTGATATGTGGGAGAGTTCCTTGCCGTGGAACTCTAGTAAGTGCATGATATGATAAAGCGCAGGGTGTACAAATTGCATTGTATAGTGAGATAGATTCTCACTTGATCCATAACTCTCTGTGAGAGCACTGAGTTTCTATGAGTTCATAATAGTCCTGTCCACGTTGATGTCCTCTTGCAGCTAGCTCTTTCTCATGGGTTAATGACTCCATTTAGCGACTCTCCAGACTCCATCATTAAAAATCAGGTTATGATAAGATTTGGAAAGCTCCATAGGATTTTCTTGAATTTCTTTGAACATGACAATTGGAGGACTTCTCAATCATCTTTTTCACCGTTACCGTTGTGCACCTAGCAGGTGACACTATCAATTGCATTATCTTCCATGGTTCATTCCATTAGTTGCAGTTATAGTTTAGCATTGGCTAAACCCCTTTAGTGAGAACCGGCTAGTTAAGCTTACTTTTTGAGCTCAATGGTGCTATGCACAAGAATCCTGACAATCAATAATTATAGCCATCTAAGATGCATAAGAAGTATATTTTAATCTTTAAAGGGTGGCAGACTTCCACTCATGTTTCATCAAACAGATTATCTAACTTATGGTAATTATGGCGAGATGACTTATTGAAGTCATATATCAGAACGATATATAGAAGTATTGACATAACATTATTAAAGTATAGAATAAGGGTTTATATGTCACATTAGCAATATACGCCCAAAAAGGAAAAATTAATACAAATGATGGTGAGTAGATTCTGGAAAGGAGGCATTGGTCATACGATGCATTCCTGATGTTATAATGCCTTTGTAGCATATTTTTAGTTGGGTAAAATAGTTGTTGAATGTGATAAGTGAGATGAGACTTAATATCACTTGAGTTGATCACAGAACAGATTTTTGGTTTTTACCCTAATGTGGCTTATCTTAATTTACTGCCTCAAGTGCCCCTTAATTATTAGTCGCCTGCTCTTCTAATGATCCTAAATTTTATTCAAGGTTTCATCGCACTGTATTTTGGGTGATTATGTCTGACATAATTTCCTTAATGTAGATTTGAGCTTTTCAGACCAGTAATTTTTCAGGTGATTTCTCAAGGTAAATCCTGCAACCCCATTCTTGGGTCTAAGCGTTAATTCAGTTGAGGGAGTCAAATGGTCAATATTCTTCCCATGATGCTAATATCATGATATGTGACAATATATATCTAATATTAAATGGCCTAAGTCAATGCGCAACATTCAAGTTTTCCTAAGAATGATTGGATATCACTGTTTATCTATTGCCAATTTCACGCAGCTTGGGGATCTTATTTTTATCTAAAGAAGTATAAGATCCCATTTGACTAGAATCACACTTAACAAGAAGAATTTGATCAGCTTAATTGTCACTATTGATTTTTAATGTCCTGTGATATTCAGCCTTTATCACAAATTAACGTCCAGACTGATGCATTGCTCACAGAATCTATAACAATGTTGTCTCAGATTTGTGAGGATGGAAAAATAAAATCCTGTTTCATTCACAAGTCAGACATTAAACATCCATGAAAGAAGTTATACATTGACATAACATGAATGCTTGGCGGTCATATATACTTAAAAGCAATTTTGTGTATATATTAATGGCACTCACTTTAATATTATTAATGACCATGTTCGGTATTCTGGCTATAAAACTTGAAGCTGTATAAGGTCGTTGATGATTCTGATATGACTGGAAAATAAGCCCTAACTCATTATGGCGGAATGTGTAGAATTCAACAATCATAATTCTGAGTTATGATTATTTGATCGCTTTGGTATGAGGCAATATTGGCTTGAAAAGGATATTATTGGATTGCCTCCAAATAAGGCAATAAAGTGATGTCAAAATGTGACAAATATTGATTATAACACCTCAAACTAAGGCAATAGAGAAATTAAGAATACCATACTCTGCCAGAGCCAATGAGAATATGGCAGAATCAAATAGTTTAAGCTAAGAGAGCGATATCACCCAAAGTCACTGAGATATAAGCAAGATGGGAATATTGAAGGAGGAGTATTAGTAGGGAATAGAGAGCGGAGCAGCAAGCATCCGCTGAAAATATTACACTAAAATAAAGAAGTGTCATTGGGGCAATTGCTCCTATTTAGTATATTATATCTATCTCAATTATGTTCCAAGGACCAACGATCTCCATATCATCCATCCTATTTCTCAGTGGGCTTGACCCTGCGCAAACCCCTTCAGCGTGTTTTTTAGATATTGCCAAATTTATAACAGTAGTGTTCGCTACAGGGGACCATTGATCAATCAAAAAAGATAAAAATTTTCTAGTCACCGGCCATGTCACATCTATTTTGATTTAATGGGGGATTTTCACTACACTCTGCACCTGTTAAATATGCAGATTTCAAACTTGATTAAGACACTGTGATCAAAAGGCAGGATGAGCTTGCTCAAGACATTTTTAATGATAAGCTGCCTCTGTTTGATTACGATGGGAATATTTATATGTTCTTTATTCAATTTGATTTTTCAATGGAAGGAGCTTCAGATTAGCGCAAATCAAAAACTGTTGATATCCACCTTAGATGTTAGTAATGCTGACCATGTCACCTGCTATCTTCCAACCAGTTTCGTTACAAAACATGATGAGAAGGATATAGTACTGCAGTTGTTTGGAGGAACCCAAAGATGTTGCAGTGAAAGGCTGAGTTCTTGACCATCAGGTTTTAGCATGATGAGACCCTCACCGCATTTGCTGATTGATTCATGGCAGAATCAAGTGTATTAATCATAACAGGAACTTTATCTGAATCTGACGTGTGCATTGTAATGATCTCTACAATGAGCCATACCACGAGTTTTACAATGTCATGACTAAGATGTATATATGACGATGTACCACTGCTAAAATTGTTCGGTTTTTGCACCATTTATCCACTACCTTCCTTCCACCCAATACAGAGTGGAAACATATCGCCACCATTGTCAGACCCTCTTATTTGGGGGTATTCTCCGATCCAGTTCAGAACCTGCCGAGTTACCCCCATCAGTTTAACTTCTGCCCCAGACCTGTTTATTGTCAAAAGTCCAACTACCAACCCAGGCCTGTTTATACAAATCACCCACAGTCCAACTTTTGTTGCGGACACCTTGTAATAATCAAGGATGTAGGCCCTACGGGGTAAAATTTTTTGAATGCGGTCACCCTGGGAACCTGGCACAAGGTTTCCCCAATCGGTGGGTCCATTACATATGGCAGGACCAGTACTATCAGGGAAAAGTCAGAGCGGTTTTAGGAAGAGACTCTCTACCTCTGCTATCCCAACCCCAAACGTCCCACCTGAACCTATAAACTTAATTTCAGTGGAAGTCCCTCAGTACAAAGACACATTCCTGTATCAGCATCCAGTTGGAGGATAAATATATTGACAAGTACGCATGTCAAGGACATGGCAGAACAAGGATCCATGCAGAAAAAGAAGCCATATGCTTGTCATATGTTTGACCAAGTTTCCCCGGACAAACCAGACCCCTCCTCTGATGCACCTTCCCTAATGTGGGTAAACAACGCCTTCCTAGTGGACGCTATTGTCAAAGAATACCCTAAAGTAGGTAAGGGTATTATGGGCTTCCTTGGAAGAATAGACCATTTAAACGTCCACATATTAAACACTCAAAATGCACCTTACTTTGAGTGTTCATACTGTGGCATTGTTGTAGCAAAATCATGAGTCTGTGCTATCATTGATACAGGTGCTCTAGTTAATATAATTTCCACTAAGCTGATGGCAAAGCTGACTTTGAAACATGATGTGGAACATCATATGGTGTATGGGGCCGATGGAGCAGAAAACACGGTCTCTGAGGTAGCATACAGTGCGCTACCTTTGCTGTTCAGGTCAATTGTCATTTTAGCCCTGGCAATAGTGTTACCAGATGATAATCACGACGTGTTTTAGAGCTGCTTTCATGTGCCACTTCAGGGCTGTCATTGTATATCAAAGGAGACCTTTAATTTATTTGGTCAAAGGATCCCAATTATAATTTACCTCTAGCGGAGTGCCAAAGGATCTGGTGCACATGGGATATATCAATCTGGCATACAGTGACGGGGTGATTCCAGTTTGCTACCATCAATCAAAGAGCAAGACCTGAGCCCTTTCCCAGCAGATATATGAATATCAAGGGCTGCCGCTTAGAGTGACTGGACCAATGTCTATCCCTTCCAGTCACCAAGTAATAGTGAACACTGAATTGGTGGTAGAAGTGCCAACGCACTCTACTGAGAAATTATATGTGTCTTTACAGCAATTGCGGATAAAACCTCATGTTGCTCCGGGCATTATACTACCAGGACATGGGGAGATTAAGGTTTTATTAGTGAACTACAAAATGAACCAATACATATCTGCTGGCATCAAAAAGTGGCATATTTACACTTGACCCCTGTTGAGGAGGTCCTTTAGGTTCACAAGTTTGGGTCGCTATTTAGAAAGTTTATCTGTCAAACCACAGCCCGGCATAGTGGGTAAGGTACCATACAATAATTTAATGGGGTTATTGGAAGCACAGAAGTATTGAGCGATAACTTTATTTCAAGAATATAAGGAGATTTTTGCTGTAAATGACCATGATTTGGGGTGCGCTTAGGGAATGGTTCATTGGGTGACACTGGAGATCATCCTCTTATCATGTCACAGCTGATCTGTCAATCAAGAGCAGCTGAAGATTTTGTCACTAAAGAAATTGAGATTCTTCTGGAGCAAGGGAAGCTCGAACCTTCAAAGAGTCCATAGCTTCATCCATTATAATTGTCAAATAGAAGGATGGTACCAACTGGGTAGTGATAGACTATCAGAAGCTCAACATTATTATAAAGAAGGACTCCTACCTGTTGTCAAAGATCAACGATGCTCTGAATTGGTTAGGCGGAGCTTGGTGGCTCTCAGCAGTGGGTTTAATATTGGGTTACAGGAAAATTGAGTTTCCCATAGCGGAACAGGAGAAATGCGCCATTATCACATCAAAAGGGCTTTTCCAGACGACCTGTATGCCACAAGGGCTGTGTAATGCCCTGGACACGTTCCAATGTGCTACGGATAAAATCCTAGATAACCTGAATCTGTCATTCATTCTTGTGTACCTAGACAATATTAATGTCTTTTTGTGCACAATCTTCAAGCATATATCCATTTGGAGGAGGTCTTCCGCTGGTTTGCTGAGGCCAATATCAAGATCAAGAATATAAATGGCACTTCTTTAAAAGTCAGTTGAAGTGCTTAAGGTTTTTAGTAGACGCAACAGGGTTAAACCTCAGCTGGCCAAGGTGGAAGCTATTTAGAAAATGACTGCTCTAACCATTAGGTGGGACATACAAGTATTTTTGGGAATGGTTGGCCACTACCACCGCTTTATACCCAACTTCAGTTGTATTGGAGGTCCGCTAATCAAGTTATTATAAAAGGATGCCGTGTTTGAATGGACGGAACTCTTTCAACCCTCCTTTAACACGCTTTGGATGGCATTAATCACTTTACCGGTGTTATGCACCAAATTTTGATAAATAATATATTTTTCAGACGGATGCATCCCTTTCCACCGTTGGGTCTGTTCTATCTCAAAAAGACAATGAGAGGAAGGAGCATCCGGTCACATACTTCAGTTTGAGCCTAAACTGCAATGAGCGTAATAATACCTTAACTGAGTGGGAGTACTTAGCGGTGATCTACACATATAAGCAATTTTGGGTGTATTTTAATGGAGTAAAGTTTAAGGTCGCTAGATATCATGCTTCGTTATGCGGATGCAAAATCTCAAGGATCCTGAAGGGCGGCTGACCCGATGGGCTCTCAAACTGCAGGCGTATGACTTTGAAATCCTCCACCAACCAAGAGCAAACCATCAAAATGCAGATTGCTTGTCAAGGCTACCAACAATTGTGGCTATGGAGTTTTGAGTGACATAATTTACAATAAGATGCTCAGCTGAAAGTACGACGATGAACTGCCTCAACTCATCAGGATACTAGATGAAATAAGGGCCATTACATTTCAGAAGAATGGAGAATTGTATAAACTGATAGGGGACACTATGGTTAATATCCCAAGGCTTTCCACTTGGCCACCTATTATCATGAACGCTCACTGAGCAGTCAGACATGGTGGAGTATGAAAGACCCTGGAAGTGTTGCGACCTCAGTACTACTGGGAAAACATGCAATTTGGCATGCTCAAAAAATTTCCTGTATCCAAAAGTTCCAAGTGAAGAAGCCATTCCGCCAAAAAACTTTATACCAATTAGTGAAACCTCAATTTTCTTGGCATACAGTTTCTATTGATTTTGTGGACCCTTGACAACTGGAGCAAATTGTTATAAGTATATTCTGGTAGCGATTGACCACTTGATCTGGTGGGTTGAGGCCTGAGCAAAATTCAGTCTGGGAGAAATCACTGTGACTAAGCTTTTGATGGAATGTATAATTCAGAAACACGGCTGTCCTCAGTTCATCCTTTCTGACAATGAAACCAACTTCACCTCCCACATTCCACCCAATCTCAACGAATTGATGGCCATAGGCGGGGTTTTGATGAACCCATATCACCCAGAATCCAATGTGATGGTTGAACAAGTTAATAGGACCTTGATGAACATACTATGCAAATTAGTAGCAGATCGACCCTCAGCTTGGAATTCCCTCCTTTCCACTGCCATCTTCACTTACAATATCAGCTATCATTCTGCCACGGGTGAGATTCTCTTGCTTTTACTTAATGGACGACACCCTGTTCTTCCGGCGCTGCTTTATGCTTGTGTAGAAGATAACTGCAGAATAGATCCCAACGCTATTTGGCTAATCTAGAAGACACATTGAATAAGTTGCAAACAGAAGCATACTTATTCAGCTTAGCCAAGAAAAGAAAAAATCAGGCTGCCAATCAGGTATGGCATAGCGGGCTACAATAGTTCAAAGATGGACATATGGATTTGTTCCATGACCAGCACAGGTTTGAGAAGAAACTCAAGTTGGCCAACATCTGGACTGGTCCATTTGAGATAATTGTGAAGATGGGCATTGACACCTATACTATTAAGGACCCCGCAAGTGGTTGGAATATTAACCAAGTGCACATGAAGTTTCTTTAAGTGTAAAAACAATAGGAAACTTATCATCCAGTCAAGGGGGGTAATGTCATGATTCTGATATGTCTGGATGTTTATCCTTAAGTCATTATGTTGTAATGGGTAGAATCCGCCAATCATGATTCTGAGTTAAAATTATTTGAGCGCCTTTAGATGAGGCGATATTGTGTTGGAAAGGATAATACTGGATCTTCTAAATAAGACAATAAGGCAATGTCAACATTCAATGTTTATTAAGTAGATTTCCTCAAACTAATGCAATAGAGAAATTGAGAGTAACATACTCTGCCAGAGCCAATGAGAATATGGAAGAATTTAATAGTTTAAGCTGAGAGAGCGGTATTATTCAAAGTCGCTGAGATATAAGTAAGATTATTGATTGAAGGAGGAGTATTGTTAATATTAAATAGAGAGCAAAGCAACGAGCATCCGCTGAAAATATAACATAAAAATAAAGAAGTGTCATCAGGTCAATTTTTCCTATTTATTATATTATATATATTTCACTTATGTTCTGAGGACCAATAATCTCCATATCGTCTGCCCTATTGCTCAGTGGGCTTGACCCTACGCAAACCCCTTCAGCGTATCATCTAAATATTGCCAAATTTATAACAGTTGTTTAGACTATTAGGCTTATAGATGAAAGATTATGACTAAAAAATAAAGCATCATTAAGGGGCAAAGCATCAAAACACTATTGTCTATTATTCACTGTCAAAAAGCTTAATTGTGCTGCTGATGAACTGTTCAATAAGATAATCAGTGGAGAGCTCCATGATCATGAAGTGGTCCAAAGATTACTATCAGAATTATGGCATGATAAAGTAAATAAGAATGAGACATTCTAAAAGATTTTTAAAGGCAAGAAGTACACATTACTATCTTTCTTTCACTCCAATAACTAAATCAAAGCCAAATTGATTTTTTTATAAAAAAAAAACAAAAAACGACCGCTCTATTTGAGCCAAAACTTACCAATGTCAAAGTAATTGACGCCTGCTGCCCCAGCTTGGGGTGGTGGTGCGCTGTCATCTGTTGTCTTTTGGCTGCCACTGAAGCACACCCGGGCTGGCTCTTCTAGCCTCCCAACACTACTGGGCATTATGTCCCCTTAGGGATTTGGCTCACCACCTCGCATGCTCCCGAGTGTGCTCCCATGGAGCAATTTGCATTTCAGCCTCTGGGTCGAATATGGTAATCCTTTCCCATACATGAGTGCAGCCATCATCAAGATGGCCACGGCAGTTTTCAAACCTGCTGGCTATATAGACTTCTACCCCTTTATGGGGTACTTCAACCTCAGCTTCCACTCTGAAGCCAATGCAGCAGCAGCATCTAAGCTGCAAATCGTTTTTTAAAAAATTCCTATTCCCACCATTTGCACACAGCTCCCAGATGAGGCCACTTTGGTGGTCTAGTTCTCCGGGTTGCCCTCACATCTCTCCCCAATCGCCTCTGCCACAAGATCATGGAGGTTTTGGCTGTTTATTGCACAGAACCCGTGTTGCAGTTTGTGTTTTCCAACTGGGCAAATCAGTTGGCAGGGCCTTGCGCCTTTGCAATGATCCACTCATTTCATCGCAATTCATACCTCACAATTCCCCCCTGCACCTTGATCAGATCTACCCCTGATCACCCACTCTGGGCACACATCAAAAAACGGCTATGCTATTTGCCCCTTGTGCTTTGAAATTTGATCATTTGATGCATAAGTGCCCCATGGCTTCTGCCTCTGCCACTTCCACCACGTCTCCTTCCGGTGTTGGGTCAGTGGCCACTTCGCCCCAATTCTTTAAATGGGGATCAATCCTCCTGAACCTTCCTCAGGGAAATAAGGTGCAGCTCCCAAAGAAGCGCCCAATCAAAATACAAATTTAAATGATTTAAAATAATTTGACTGGTTTACTGAATTCTGAGTCAATGGCTGAACCAGTTTCAACTGAGCTGCCATGGTTGACTGTCTGCAACCAATCAGCTCCTGCCACCGCTCCAATTTTGGTGGCTGGACAAGCGTTGACCAAGCTAAATCCATTCAAGGCTCTCAAATGGATTGATGAGGACAAATGGCCGTATCATGTGAAGCCAGATTTTGCTTTGTAGGAGTTCTTTGTTGACCCTCCTGATTTTCATCCCCACCTTTTTTGCCCTCAAAACGGTTTTTAATTTTATAGAAATACTAAAAAATGGCAGTTGAGGCTGCAGCTGCCCCTGCTAACACCCTACTTAGCCATAATCTTCATGGGGCGATGGATCCCCTTGTTGAGGGCATTCCCATTCCAAATTTTACTCATGATTTTGAGGACGATGTGAAGTATGAAATTGAGGAGCTTGCTTTTGGTGCGAGCTGTGCTTGAATCAACATGGCTAAAGCTTCTCTTTTTGACCCCAATTATCCCAAAACCTTCTAGCGCATCAAGTCAATCACCTGCGTGCATGCTCTCATTACTTTCGTTGAGCATCAACTTGCTAAATACGTTGAGGCAATGGGCACAGCTAGCTTCATCAATGAAGAAAACCCACAATTATACCTCCTTATGCCACATGTTGCTGATGCTCTTACCCCTGATGTTGTCCTCCATAGTCTGCCAATTAGAGCGGGTGCCATACAAAAGTTTCCTCAAAGCTTCCTCACCTTCTTATATTGCTTGCTAAGCTGTTAGCTGAGGTGCTATATTAGGAATTTTTATTCTGATTATCCCTTTTTTTGGCCCATTTGCAAATAAAGAAACGTGGCGGCTCCCTTTTGGGTTGGGCCCCAATAGTGCTAAAAAAGGAAGTACATATTGCTGATAACATCATCCCAAACAGAAATTATAACTGCCGCCAATAAGGCCATATGGTATGTTGGGTTTTAGAAGATAAATGAGAGAATTAAGCAATATCAATACAATGAGACAATGCATTTCTACATACTAGAGTTTCTAGAGTGCTGTGTGGAGTTTCAAAGCAAGTAATTAATGCAAAAAAGCACTTCTTGTCAGTTTTTTAATTCAGGTTTGCCTGCCATATCATGCTATTGACATCTTCAGGCCCTTCCCCATTAGCAAAGAAAAGGATAAGTGCATTATCATGACTATCAACCATTTTTTCTGATTGGGTCAAAGCTAAGGACATTCTTTAAGTTGAACATCGATACAGCCAAGTTCATTATCAAAAACATCCTTCACAAGCAAAGGTTAGCAGTTCATACTGACAGATAATTGAATTAAATTAAAGTTTATGTCCTTACCAAGCTCAAGCAGTTAATGAGAGTGGGAGGCGTGCTTTCCACGCGCTATCATCACAAAACAAATAGAAAGCTAAGCAAATGAACGAGAAGCTGGTGTAAAATCATCCTAGAAATTATCTTTTCACAAACCAACTGTTTAAAATACCCAAGTTCATCGGTTTTTTCTTACAAAATCTTTTTCATTTTGGCTACCAGGATGTTTCCTTTCCAGATATTGTATGTGGACATCCTGCCCTGCCACCATTGTTATACTCAGTTCTGGAGGAGACTAATTAAATTAATTCCCTCAATATGGTGATAAACTTGCCAATACTCTAACCAATTATTATGCTCAGATCTTTGTCAATAGTTTTGCTATGTAGAAGGCCACACATGAAAGAGATTTGAAAAACTGCTATAAGTTGGCCTAGTTTATAGAGGCAATATAGTTCTGATTTTTAAGACACACGGGTCAAGAAAAGTACAAAAGTTAACCTATATCTGAGTAGGTCCATTTGAGGTAATAATAAAGCATCAAACTTTATAAAGACAATTAAGGAAGTTAGGACTATCTATATATAAACCATGTACAGGTGAGAACATAATAAAGATCTCATACTTTTTAACATTAAGAAAAAGAAAAAGAAATTTTTTTAATAATATGTAATAGTAAGAACAAAAAATACAGATATAAATTTATATAAAGAAAAAAGAAATATGAAAAAGATATTAATTAATGGTAGGGGGTGGAAGGCGAGTCAGTAGGGCATATGGCTACCAACCTGAAGGTTGCGGGTTCAATTCCTGCCCTTTGCACATCGATTGGGGTGCCTGTCAAAGGAAGCTATTGGCAGTTAGTAGGTCTAACAACAAGAAAATCTTAACCATGACGTAACCAGAAAAATTTGAGTCCTGATCTGAAGGTGGAAAAACTTTCTTTGACTGAGTTGACCCTGTTCAGGTTTCATGTCATTTCTTTCTTTTGGTAATCCCTGTCCCCTGGTCAGCTTGCCTCGGTTAAATACAAATAAAAATAATTATTTAATGTTAACACGCAAAATAAATAAAAATAAAAGAAGAAAGGTATATATTTAATAAAATTATAAATTTTATTGCTCATTCTTGAGGAGGGAATGTGAATTGGATTCCAATTCATTGGTTATTTAGCTAACTTCCACCCAGTCAAGCCGCTAGGAGACCATAAACAAGCTGTATTTAGTAAATCCAGACGCGTTACAAAGTGGTAGTGATTTGGTCCCACCAAAAAATGGGAGAAGGGATATAGCCGTTAATTGTATCTGATATAAGCTGAAAACAGGTGAAAAGAAAAAGCCAAGAATGAGGCAATAGAAGAGGAAGTGAATCCTTTAGTTGCAGATTGCAGGAGCTTCAAGATGGACATATAATATCTCCATCTACCATCACTCAATGAGAGGCAGAAAATTGAGTAACAACCAGAAAGCATTCACTTAGAAGGAATCCACATAAGGTGGCTAAGCTAGAACACCTTATGAAGTTAATTACTTGCGTTGTCATTTTAAAGTGCTTGAAAATGGCCTTAATTTCAGAATGGAAATGTACATCATGCACATCTTGTATGTTTTAACCCAGCATAAAACAATGGTCAAGAGGATTTCCAAGTGTGATTTACTAGAATCTACACCCTCCAGAAACAATTCTGCCTGGAGGAGATATTGCACTTAGATGGAGGTGTACTCAGCCTGAGAATGCCAAACGTGACCAAAAAAGCAATTAAAATCAGACTAAATTCCTCCAGAGGCTGGCCACAGCAAAGGTTATTTGCTATACCTTAGCTTGATAATCATGCTCGATTCAGTGAATGATAATAGAGGACGAAGTGTTGTTCAGATAATAAGTCTTTGTCCTAAAATAGGGTCCTTAATGAGATGTTTTAGCCTAAAGTTGAGAACAAAACAAATATTTATTTTTTGAGTGCAAAACTGACAGAGTGTAGCTCATACCTGGTAGAAATTTTCCAAATGCCAGAAGTTCTCTGCGCTAGACTTTTTCTTCCTCTATAATGGAATCCAGACAAGATGAATGAGTTATAGTTAACAGAGGAATGAATTAGCCAAGTTTGTTTAATGCATGGTTCCCAGGACTAGTTAAAGCCTCATCAAGCGCGACAAACATGAATATTAAAGAGGATCTTTGGATCTATAATTTCCCCATAAAGGCAATAAACTGAGGCTGAGCTGTTGAAGGACATCTATAATTAAATAAATCAGAGCTTATGTTACAGTCAAGTGGGGGAATGTTAGATTTTGGTGATTGACTCAAATAGTAAACGCCTTTAAAAAATCATCAATTCATATGGATTACTCCAATTTATGGATCAAAACCCTCCTATATTATTAGCATAATCTGATATTAGACACTTTGAAACCGCCTTATTAACATCATTCTTAATTATTGGTGCTATAATTTGTTTTGATATAACAGGTTATGGCCAATTATGAATCCAAATGGTTGCAACAAGAATCTTATGGCATCTATTAAGTTGCGCTATTTATCCTAAATCTGTATCATGCACTGAAGCGGGATTGTATTTTAATCATATTAGTTGCACAATATAAACAAATCTGGACATCCCAAATATGAAGTACATAAAACTATCACTAGGCCTGCTAACGTTTCATTCAGTGGTATACCTTTAAATGTATTCGATTATTACCTTTTCCCAATTATTATTATTCATCAGCTGTATGGCATAGCTCTAATAGGGCTGATCTTGGATGCAAAAACGTACCTTTTTTAGCACTAGTGGTACTCAACTCAAAAGGGGGAGCCGCCACACATCTTTATTTGCAAATGGGCCAAACAAAGGGATTATTAGAAATAAAGAAATTCCCAATATGGCACCTCAGCTAACAGTCTAGGAAGCCATATCAGAAGGCGAGGAAGCTTTGGGGAAACTTTTGTGCAAAAAGTACCTTCATGGTGTCAAGTTTTGCACACAAATTCTTCTAATTATAAGAGCTTTTTGCCTACAATTGGCTGAAATGATTATAATTACTAATAAGTTAATTAAAGGGCCAAACTAACTTGATTAATTTATTAGAAGACTTTACCATAACCATCAGATGATAGGCATGGGTTTAACTCATCTAATAGATGAGATGGCAACGAGATGCCCTAGAGCTATATTATTGGCGCCTGTCCCACAAAGTAAACATCTTCTCATCATCATATATTGTCATACATTTCGTCCTCCTTTCAAGCTAAGAATGCTTTAATTATTGGCCAAAAAGGGGAAATGTCGGACACTTACAATTCTGTGATACTGATAATTTTGATTTAGCTAATAATAACTTTTTTGGAAAAAAGACCCTGGCAAATTCTCAGTGGAACCCCACAAGTCCTGAGTAACAATGTTACAAATACTAAATGGGAAATTAGCATGAAGTTGGGCAGTTAAATTGCCCAACCATGTGAGGGAACCCAGGTAGTCCAATGGCAGTTTCTCCCTCTGCCACGTCCAATACCCTTCAAACACCTAAGTGGGAAACAACCCATTTTATAAGCGTGGCGGAGGTCCCCCAAGGTGAAGTGAAATTTAACTAACAGGGATTCGCTGAATTTATTAAATTTGTTACCCCACAGGCACGTCTTGTCAAAGAATAACTCCCCTTTAATTGTTCAGCCAAAATGAAGCAAGTTTTATGAGCTTCAATAGGCTGAATTTAAACATTTCCTTATTCAGACCATACTATGCCATTCTGAACTTACTATTAAATACCCTTTGACACTCACACAGATTAAATACTGAACAGTTGGATATTGAAAGGTTTTTTTTCTATTTCCGCACTTTCAATAAAAAACATAAAATCTCAACTTTTAATTTTATTAGTGTTTTTAACTTTGAATTAATAAAACCGTTTGTGGAATTCAGCGGCGTTTAGCACCAGTGAGCAAACAGCTATCTGAATTACTATAAAGTGGTGCTCACTACAGGACCCTATACACCAAAAACCCAACAAATTCAAAAATGAAGGCTTTCAAAGTGAGTAACCTCTAACGCTTCCCCTTCCAACTGAATTAAGAATAGTTGCCCTTGAAAAGCAACTCTCCAGCGCTTTATCCCATCTTAAAGAGCTTGAGCATCACCCATTAAAACCCCTTTTTAAAGACAAATGCACCCCAGGTGAAGGGAGCTTTTCTTCCTTTTTGTATGTTTATGAGCTGCCATGCATGGCACGACAGGTAAGAAAAAAGTTCAATACATCCTTCCTTGATTAAATCGCTTGGCACAAGAGATGATAGTCCCTTATATGGACACTCTGCACACCTGTGAAGAGGTGAAAAGAGGCTCTTTTGGCTGAATTTGGATCAAAGCAAAGTCTTAACAGGGATAAACAGTACTTTATGCGCCTTAGAATGTATGAAGGTGAATCATCCATTTCCTTTGCTGAGCAAGTTTACTTCGCTGCGCAAAGGTTGTCAACATATAACATGCTAACCCTGGATGATGCTATCGCAGCCATGTTAAACGGGTTAGCTTCTCAACCCTCTCTCACAAGGTATATTATTTCAGTGAAACGCCGCTTTAAAACCATCTGCAACATAAAAGAGGCTCTGTTAGAAGTTGCAGATTTCCATTTATGAGCAACATGAATGAAGCTGAGGTGAAACCTTCAGTTCTAACCGTTGAGGAGCTTTCTCATGAAGAACAGTTAGGGGTGAGCCCACCTGTGACTATCCTCCCAGTGAAACCTGCTTCCACAGTACGACTTAAACCAGATATCACGTCTTACTGTAAATTAAAGACCAGTAAAGTAGCTAATAATATACTCCTTCACAAGCTTACTAAAGCCGCTGCGCCTTCCCCTCCAGCCAAGCTGGTAGTTTTGCACCCAAAGGGTAACTACTGTGACAATAAAAGCTTATTGAAAAGACGTATGGTCAGAAGATAGCTACCCAACCTCATGTGGCCGTCTTCCCTACCTCAATTGTGCCTTGACAATGGTTGAGAATACCCTTGAGGACAAGTCTGAGGGGGTTACGATGACATTGGGTACTACATATTGAGAGCACCCGCGGAAGTGGATGTTCCTGATCATTTGAAAGCTGGAGGAGTAGATGAGACCACCATACCTGAAGAAACGCACCTCAGCCAAATTCTAGGTTGTCCACAAGATACTGACACCGCCAGCGATGGTAATCAGTTCTTAGATGGCTTGATTCGACCTCTTCAGTGGGTCTATAATATGAAATCCATTTTGGATAAATACCCTCAGACTTCTTGAAAACTAACCTCCACTTTAAGGCTCAAGGAGGTCTTAGCTTTGTCGCCTAACTTTGGAGGAACACTCACCAAGGTTGAAATGGTCATTCAAAAAGTCCAAATAATGGTCATCCTGGACACTGGCTCCCCGGTTAACATGATCTCCACAAAGCTTATCAAAAAGATTAAACTAGCGCCTGACTTGGAATACATTCAAGAATTGGAACCGCAGGCCCAAATAACACTCATGCCATTGGAGCATACTCTTCCCTTTCCATTCATATTGGGAAGCTCATCTTATCAGCCTCAGCAGTGGCTTTGGACGACAACACTTATGATATGCTCATAGGTACCCAATTTATGATTGATTAGGAAGGAATAATCAACCTGAAGCAAGGTGTCCTCTCATTACTCAACTACAAAGTACCTACAGTACTATCCAACAAAGATCCCAGAGAAAACGAGTACTCTTGCCTGGTTGAATACCCTTTTTCTTCTTTGCCTTTGCACTATTCTACTTCTGGGCGTAACACAAAGAAATTTCCCGATTCAGTGAATGCCAGGGATGGATCCCTTTCTATGATGCAGATGAGGTCTTTATTAAGTCTGGTGAACAACGAGTGGTTGACACGAAAAAGCACGCTCCAAATTCCACATCACTGCTTGTTGTATATCATAAGTCTTGAGGGATTTAACTCCTTGGAGCCTCGGGTATTGCCTAGGATATTAGACCCAGCCTACCAGAGGCCTATTACTATTCTACTGGGAAACCTCACTGGCAAGAACATGGTTATAAGAAAACACCAGGAGATTGGCCGAGGATTCTTAATCCCAGTGGAGGATATTGAACGTATCCACTACCTTGGCTCTATGATGGATTTAGGCTTGCAAATGGATAACCGGGTATATACCTTACCCAATGTCCATATCTCGGATGAGCTGACCCCAGATGAGCCGGATAAAATTAATACTCTACTAGACGACTAAAGTGACTTATTCTCAAAGTCAGATAATGACTATGGACACATGAAGCGTTGGAGCCACTCCATCAATGTGGGTGATGCCCGTCCTATTAGGCCCAAATCATATTGTAAGTCAAAGGTGGAGGAACAGCAAATGCGAATGGAGCTCCGGCTTTTATAGAAACAGGGTTACTAATTCCTTTACAAAGCCATTGGTCTTCCCCCTTTTGCAAATAAAAAGAAAAATGGACGTCATCAGATTAATATGGATTACTGCAAATTAAATAACCTCACAAAAAATAATATCTATCCTATTCCCTGCATTGATGACGCCCTAGCACAACTGTCTGGATCTAACTTCTTCTCTGCAATGGACTTGGCTATTAGCTATTTGCAAATTGACCTTTCTCCTCTGGATCAGGATAAATGCGCTCTTATTTGTATGAGAGTCTTTTCCAACCCACACAATTTCCTCAAGGGTTTTGCAACGCACCTAAATCTTTCCAGCTTGTGATGGATCATATTTTGCAGGACCTGAAGTTAACTTGTGTCGTCATCTATCTTGATGACATCATGGTGTTCTCAAAAACCTTCAACAATCATTTTGATCACCTGAAGGAGGTGTTTCAACGGTTACATAAGTCAAATATTTTGTTTATATTTAACTGAGGCAAGCTGACCAGTGGACAGGCATTTCTGAAAGAAAGAAATGACATGAAACCTGAACAGGGTCAACTCCATTGAAGAAAGATTTTTCCACCTCTGGATTGGGACTCGAATTTTTTTGGTTACGTCATGAATAAGGTTTTCGTGTTGTTAGACCTACTAACCGCCAATAGCTTCCTTTGGCTGGCACCCCAATCGATGTGCGAAGGGCAGGAATTGAACCCGCAACCTTCAGGTAAGTAGCTGTACGCCCTTA
Organism: Massospora cicadina; assembly: GCA_022478985.1. Taxonomy (NCBI): domain Eukaryota; kingdom Fungi; phylum Entomophthoromycota; class Entomophthoromycetes; order Entomophthorales; family Entomophthoraceae; genus Massospora; species Massospora cicadina. The sequence goes on from JAKSZP010004151.1 coordinate 110,972, forward strand.
CTGACTCGCCTTCCACCCCCTAAGTCAAATATTTTGTTGAAACCCTAAAAATGTAACTTCTTCAAAAGGAAATCGAGTTTCCTTGGCCTCTCCATTTCCCAAGAAGCAATTCAACCCTTACAGAACAAGATCAAAGCAATCTCAAAAATACCCCCCTAAAAATCTATGGTATATTCAGGTATTTCAGGGATGATGGGGTATTACCATCAGTTCATCCCAAAGTTCACTAACTCAGAGAGCCCCTTGTCCATTTATTAACAATTAATACCCCTTTTTTGGGGTGCTGAACAAATGGCCGCTTTTGAGGCTCTGAAGCAACTGCTACAACAACATCCTATCCTAAGGCACCCAGATTATACTAAACCCTTTATCTTGTTTACTGACACCTCAGACTACGCCGTTGGGACCATCTTAGCCCAATTGGATAAAACGGTGTTGATCATCTAGTATCCTATTTCTGTAAAATGCTTTCAAAGGCGGAATGCAACTACAGCGTTACAGAGAATGTGTGCCTTGCCGTTTTGTGATCTGTAAAGCAATACCGCCCTTTCCAATATGGGACTACCCTCAATGTAGTTAAAGACCACGCTTTGTTGAAGTGGTTATAGAATAGAAGGATCCTACTGGCTGGTTAGCTCTCTGGGCTCTAAAGCTCCAGCATTACGACATGAAGATTGAACACCATGATGGGACCCTTCACATGAATGTTGATGGGTTGACTTGGCTGCCAATCCTTCACTTGGATAGTAGTGAGGCGGAGAGGTTACATGACCTCTTAATGACCCCAAATGAATGGGAGGATAGGGATGAGCCTGTCCAGAAGATGTTATCCTGGAACTCTCGCAACACCAAAGTGGAGAACGTGAAGTTGTATAATCAGGTGGGGCAAAATGGCTGCCTTACCTTCAGCCCTCAGAACGCATACCTGCTATCCTAGAAGCTCACTCCGCTCTAGGTCATGGAGGGTTAAAGAGGACTTATGAGTGGATTGAGGATCGGTACTATTGAGATGTAATTATGGAATCTATACCTGATGGCTTGGAAGCCTGACTCACGTTTAAGAAGCAATCTGGTTTCAAGGCTAGATACTAGTATCAACCAACTACCCCTCAACAACCATTCCAAACCATCAGTCAGGATGTAGTTGGTCCCCTCCCTCAGACTACTGGTGAAAACAGATTTATCCTCATAGCCATTGACCACTTCACTAAGTGGTTTGAAGCCATGGCTCTCCCTGCCCAAACGGCCAAGGCCACAGCCACATTTTTACATCAGAACATTTTCTCTCAACATGGCTGTCTTCAAGTAAAACTCTGTGATAATGGTAAGAAGTTCACCTCCAGAGTAGTCAAAATCCTGGCTACCTCCATGGGATACCAACAACTTTTCTTGGCTCTGTACAATCCATCTACCAACGGGACTATGGAGAGAGCAAATGGAACCTTGGTCTCTATCCTACAAAAAATGAACTCTTCTGATCCACTTCATGGGATCATTTCTTACCCAGTGCCCTTATGGCCAACCAGATTAGTTATCATTGGATTAAAAATGTCCCCATTCCATGTCTTGTATAGGCGGGAACCAGGAATACCTGCCCTCTAGCTAAAGATGTATTCTCCTCTAGAGTTGAGGAACCACAAAATGTCATGAGAAGATTGGCTCTGCGCATCATCCAACTCCAATCTAAGGCTATGACCAATTTAGCAAAAACGGTGACTAAAGAAGGGCAGGCTGCCAATGAGCTCCGACCCCCCACCTACATTCCAAGTGTCTGACATGGTATTATACTACCATAACTGCATCACTTCTAGAAGCGGTAAGCTTGGTCAATTTGGGAGGGTCCTTTCACCATCACATACAAGAGAGGAAATGAGTACTCTATTAAGTCCTTGCTACAGGGCTTATCATCAATTGGTTACATGGTCGCTTCCTATGTCCTTATTCTCTCCACAACATTTTTGAGGTGGGTGACGTCGGACAATTGCCCTCTTGGCTTCAAGATAAGAATGTTTTGGGGAAAAATCGGCCATAAAAGGGAAATGTCAGACATTTACAAGTCCATTATACTAAAACTTCGATTTAAATAATAATAACAATTTTATCATCCAAAAGACCCTAGCCAATTCTCAGTGGAACCCCACAAGTTGGGGTAACACTGTTAAAAATACTAAACGGGCAATTAGCACAAAGTCAGGCAGTCAAATTGCCCCAACCACACAAGGGAACCTGGGTAGTCCATCAGCAGTTTCTCCCCCTGCCATGTCCAATTCCCTTCAAAAACATAAGTGGGGATCACCCCATTTTATAAGCGTGGTGGAGGTCCCCCAATGTGAGATAATTTTAGCTAATGGGGATTGGCTGAAATTTATTAAATTATTACCCCACAGATACGTCTTGTCAAAAATTAACTACCCTTTCATTGTTCAGCCAAAGTGAAGTGAGTTTTCCGAGCTTCAATGGGCTAAACTTACATATTTCCTTATTTGGACCTTACTATGCTGTTCCAAACTTTTTTTTAGTACTAGATGGTGCTGTTCCAAACTTACTATTGAAATCCCTTTGACCCTTTATACATTTTAAAAACTGACCAGACGAATATCAAGAGTGTTTGTTTTTTTCTTCCCACGCTTGCACTATTAAAACATAAAAACTTAAGTTTTTATTTTATTGTTGTTTTTAGCTTTAAATTTATAAAACCGTTGTGAAATCCAGCGGCATTTAGCACCAGTGAGCTCACAACTATCTGAGTTTCTATATATATCAATAGAATCATCTTTTATCCACTTTCTGTTGTTTCTTATCTGTTGAACAACGTTGTATTGTTAATTAGTGTTAGGAGTATCTACAAGCTACCATAGAAGGAACTTGAGCTTGTATATTGCCTTCATCTGGAATAAATCTCAATTATTAAGAAAAAAGTTGCTAAAAAAGAGACTAAGAGTCAATCTTTTATATTGTGCACAGTGGGATTCAGAACGGTGATAGTGCCAAAAGACACTTGGTTTTATTTTTGAATATATAAAAGAAATATCTTCCTGATTAAATGATCAGGAAATAATATCATATGTAATTTTTTCGTGGTTTTTTCCATTTAGGTGTTTTGTTTTGCACCATCAAAGGAAAGATTGTTAACCATAACACCCTTAGCTGTGACTTAGTGCTTACAGATATTGGTGAAAAAAGACTTGAGCTGCTGTTGAGACTTAATGTATGATTCTGTAAGGTCCTTCAAGAATAGGTTTATTGCTTTTTCTAAACACTTAATAAAATCAGAGTATATGGTAGATATCTGATTTTGGAGATAATTAATATAAGCGTGACTTTCTTTAATCTTGCTGCTACCATGCACCAATGTGTAAATAAGTTATCATATAGAAATCTTTGTAGGCCAATATATATGAATCTTCATTATTAATATCAGAAGTCACTTTTGAGCGATTTTCTTTTATGCTTTATTATCTACAGCCGTCTGCCCAAACCTATTTTTTGATGTCCTTGGCTCCGCCGCCTGCCACCCCAGTGTGGGGCAGCAGTGCACCCCCACCTAGCATTTTCCACCCTGTGGGAAAGCGCGTTTGGATGGGCTCAGACAGCCCGCCCACTGCTTCCAACTGTTTTGTCCCCCCACGGGACTTAGCGCTCCACCTGGCGCGCGTCCACCCTTCTTGCCCCCATCCTCTCGCCCTCCCTCGCTCCGCCATTCACTATTGTCTCAGAGTGGACTATGGGCATTTGTTCCCATATGCCAATAAGGCAATTATTGACCTAGCCACTGCGGCCTTTGCGCCAGCTGGCTTTATAGACTTCCGCCCTTTTAAGGGCTACTTTGACGTTGGGTTCCAATCTGAGGAGGATGCTGAAGCAGCAGCACAAACTCCTCTAATTTATAAAAAAACCCCATTCCCACAACCCGTACTCGCCTCCCTTCAGACACCACACTGGTGGTATCCTTTGCAAATCTCCCATCCCATCTTCCACCCCAGGTTTTGTATGACCAGTTGGTCGCGGGGCTCATGGCTTATGGCACTCAGCCTAACCTCATCTTTGCCATTCCATCTAGTGCGGAGCACCTTGCTGCTCCTCATGCAACAGCCACCATCATACCACACCACCTTACCCATAGCCCAACAAATTCCACCCCGCGCTAGTGTGGCTGCAGCGCCTGATCATTTCTTTTGGGCTTGGGTCAGTAATGGTAGGCAGATTTGTTCCCTCTGCTTTGGCGTTGACCATGCAAAAAAAGTGAGCCCTCAGGCCAAGTCCGCTGCTGCGGCTTCTGAGCCCCCTCTGGAGGTTCAGTATGGGGCGCTTTGCTGCCCCTCCCACCCTCCAATCTCGTTCAGTGGGCCCACATGGAAAATCAGCCCCCCCCAAAACTTCTAGCCTCACTCTCCCACCTAAATCTACCCCAGCCAATCAGAGTAATGCTTGGACCACCATTGGCACCCAAGCAGCTGCCCATTCGCCCAATCCCACCCACCTGAATTTGAACGCCACTATTCCAGTGAACCAAAATCCATGGGATCTATTGGCTGAGACTGACAAATCAGGTAATGTCCTCATTAGTAAGCATACAGGTCAACCTCTCTGCCAAGGCAATTATGGTCAGACAGAATTTTCCTTTCTGACTTTGATGAAACCCCTACCCCTCGCCATTTTGCTCCTCTGCCCAATACAGCCCCCTTCCAAAGTGACCACCAGCTCGCCTTGGCTGCGGTGGCCTCTCCTCAGTGCCCAAAACTATGCACCGCGGTGGCCCATTCAGTGGCTCAGCTCCAGCATGGCCTGCCCACCCTCTTCTTCCCCCCCAACTTCCCTGAATTTCCCTGCAGTGACATCTCAAAACTATTCAATGATGCTGAAGTTGCTGTTATGAATGTCACAACGCTTGCTTCATTCAACCCCTCAGCCAAAATCACCCGCCACAGTATCTCCCTTTTCACCCAACTTACTGAAGCCCGCAAAGAAGCTGAAGTTCTCCTCGCAGCTTTTGTTGAAACACTTTCCCATCATTATCTTGATGCGGAAGTGGAAAACTCCTACTACGCTGACCTCCACCCCCACTATGCGGATGCCCCAACGCCCTGGCTCTCTGCTCTGATCCGGTACTGTAACCAACATCCCTTGATTGAGGTGGGTCTTTCTGAAAAATTAACCCCCTGACCCCTCCTTACCCTCTACCATGGTGGGTTAGCGGTTTCTGCTTCCCACCTGGTTAGTAGTTTTGTTTTTTCATTTTGAGTGTTGTAATTTGGTACTGTCCGTCCCCTAGTCGGCATACCTCAAATAGATTGAATAAATTCATTATTAATATCACATATCAGTTCTTAGCGGTTAACAGCTAATAAGTACAACATATGGTATAAGGCTGGATTTATATTCTTTGTAACTCTTGACAAGTTTTGATGTTGCTGTATCTCTCTGGGAGAATGTTGGATTAATAAAAACTCACAGATATCTGTCTAAATCAGATTCTCATTTTGTGGCTGGCTTGGTCACTAGATAAAGAATTTAATGTGGGGTTCTCTTACTACTTCAGTTTTGTCCAGATAATTTATTTTAAAAGGTATTTCCAAGGATACAACTATATCCTACAAACATACTGTGGATAGATTCTTTAAATGGACATAATCTTCATTATTTATGTTGTTAATCCAATAAGAACAAACAATGGGTTAATCTTCCATGGTACAATCAGCTAGTTGGAGGACATATAAGTGGTAATTAATGCCCCTGTAGTGAGAGCCAACTGTTGTTTTTGCTTATTTGATGCTTGATGGTACTATCCAAACAATCCCCTAAGTATAATCGCCTGTGATATGCTTAGTAAGTAACATAACTTGATATTTTATAGGATTAATAGACAACCTATGATATTAAAAAATTGAGATCTCAACCTATGTAAAGTTGGGTGAAGTCTCTTATTGCAGAACAGAAGAACCTGAACATAGAACTAATAATATATTACCTTTTTCTTTGCACTAAAGGTCACTATTTAAACATATATTAACATGCATGTTTAGCGCCTTTTATCAATCAAAAAAACCATCAAGTAATAATGACATATAATGGCAAGGATCTTGTTAACTTTGCGGAGAAAACCAGATATCACACCCAAACCATACAACAACCCTTTATTGCCAACATATGCATCAACATGTACTACCTGTTCCCAAATGGCAGCCATGCAAGCTAATGTTTTACACTGTCATAATTTGACATAAGTAGATTGTGGCATTTTCATAATTATAATGCAATTATTTTTTCAAACACATAACTGTTTTGAGCCTAATGTAACTCCCTTTTTATGTGTAATGCCAGATCTCTCAGACGTGCATCAATAAGGTTATCTATATTTAAATTTTAAAATCTGAATTTTAAAGTCAGAAACTTGCCACCTTCTTGGTGTGATCCTCCCTCTGTGCTGTGCTGATTTCCCTAAGGTTTGGAATACAAGATTTTTATTAGATTTTAAAAAACCCCACAGTGAGACTTTTCAGACTTTTTTAGTTCACCTTGAGCAAGTTTCTTTTACATTGATAAAAAGCATTTGGTCCAATCTTTGATTTTTTGCCTTGTTGACTCCGTCAAGGACCTTGAGTTTAGGCTGTCATAATAGGTGACCTCTTACTAAATTTGGGCCAATGTGATGGATGGCCATCTGTTACACCTGCTACATGCTTAAAAGAGTGTGATTGTTTTTGACCACCCTGTTGAATTAAAAACCATGGTTAACTCTGCTTTGATAGTGACCACCATATTGATTATCCTCATTTAAGAGGTATTTCTACACAATCAGTGCTTGCAGTGGATCTTTGTCAACGCTGACACCACTCAGGGTTAATTGGATGGCTCCACCCTTCCCAACTTAATGTTTCTGTCTTTTGGGCCCAATGGAATCAAATGTCATAGCCAGAATTAGATCGCTGTTATAGCTACCCTCCCCCTCAAAAAAACTTAGTTATTAATGTAATCATCTAAGGAGTCAATCAGTTGATAGGACCTATTATTATACTTTCCCTGTTGATAAAATGACCGCTGAATCATTGGATTGGTTTGAAGTCAAACATGTTCCCTAATTGATTGGCATCAATTAAACCAATAATTTAACAAGCTAATATGAACCACAAATAAAATGTTCTAATGGCAGAAACCCAAAAGAACCAGTTGGTAGACCAAAAGGAAATCTCGAAAAAAATGTCTATGGCGCCCTCAAGATGATCCAGTGGTGTTGGGTCAAACAAAAAAATTAACCCAAATGATAAGTAAAATTCTAATGGTGCTCCAGACTTAGCTAGTATTATCAGCTCAAACTAAAAATAAACGTGCCAAGAATGCCTCTGGTGCCAGAAAAAAGATGACGCCCAAACCCACCCACTATCAACTCTCATGAGGCCAAATTTGTGGTAGAAGTCAAAAAGCAATGGGCTAAAACAAGATCTTGAAGAGACCCTCTTCACCTTCTTTTTCACTCATACAGTTCACATACTATGGTTGTCAGACATTCTCCTTTTCGATGTAAGAAAAATAATGCTGGAGTACTAGTGCTCCCAAATCTGCTATGATTGGCCCATCACCTCCCTGTTCTTCTAATAATAGTGTGGATATCAACGCTATGAGTACCCACAGTGAAAAGACTTTAGCAGATTCTTGGTGGAATCCTAACCATTGGAAAAATATGAATTATCACAAAAATCAGCTTAAAAAGTAAATACTAACAATAGGATTACTCTGACTTCTCATCCAAATTCAAGGACGTTGATAAAACATGGATCTGAACCTCCGCGAGGCAAGAAAATTTTACCCAACGATGATTGGGTGCGAGTTAACCAATCATTACCATTTGAGTCTAACCACCGCAAAGGTGCAAAGATTTTACTCAATAATGATAGGGTAAAAATTAGCCAATCATTACCATCCAGGTCTGACCACCACCAAATTATCCAATCATTACCATCTGAGTCTGACCACCATTGAGGTGAAAAGATTTTACTCACTGATTGGATACAATTTATCAAATCATTACTGCATGGGTCGGTTTTGCCTCAAAAATTTTATCTTCGATCTGATAGGCTGAAAGCCTATATTACCTAATTTAGATAACTTAGCTTTACATTCTTTTGCCTCAAATATCAATGGTCTTGAAATCTGAACTAGTTTAAATAGGAAAAACTAGTATAAAGAAAAGGAACTTTCTTGGTTTTGACCTGCCTAAACAATAAAAAGCATAAGAAACTTTATCAAGCATTATTTATACCTTTATTATAAAGTAAAATATCTCACTTTAATAAATTATTTGTGGCATCCATTGGTGGATCCCACAAATCGGTGCTCACTACAGGGGTCAAGCCCCTGAATACTTCAATAAGTATTAACCAGAAAATGGAGAGTGTCACCTATTGGGTGTGAAATGGGGAAGGAAATGAAGAAGATGATCGAATGGGCAGCCCTACTGCTTTGATGTTTGAAGAAGAACCATTTGAGCGTATATTAATACCTGAGTCTTGTCGCATCACTTGGCCAGCCACTGAAGCTGTGAGGGAACTTACTCATGGCATCCTTAACTCTGGTGACATTGTGTCCCGCAAACGAGCATCGCTGGCTGAGGAACGCCACTTGTTTCTCTATGAGACTAGTGTCCTCCCAGAGACCTATGGTCAGCTTACAAATTTGACCACCTACGTATGCAAGTTTGCTCACCCTGCCTTGGTACACATGATACATCTCTTAGTGGTACATCACGAAGAGTTACATTGACACCTAGATACTCATGCAGCTCTGAATCTAGCTTATGATAAGTTGTACCAACTGACTTCCAAACATCTTGGAGCAGTCAGATCTGGTTTGGAAGCTATTTGCAACTTCATCATTCAGCTGCATGATCAACTTACTACTATGGACACTGGGATTGTAAAGTACGTCGAGGAGGCCATGAAGATATTCCAGGATGAACTGAATGCATCCTCCACTAGCACCCTCTCGTTGTTGGAGGAGTTTGCTAAAGAACTTAAAAAGCAAATTGAACAAATACATCATGACCTTTCAGCTCCCGACTCTGTCCTTCAAGAGAAGTATTAACAGCGTATGGCTGGGGTGGAGCAGCAGTTACTTAGGCCTTCTCGCGTGTTAATGAGCTTGAACGTCGTCTGTTGTTTGAACCATCTAGCGCCACCACAACCCTCGCGGCCAAGGTTGTTCAACTAGAAAAGGAGATAGCTCTCAAAGCTTCATTCAAAAATACCAAATATTTGACACATCGCCTGACTGAATGTGAAATCGAAGCAAAAGCGATGAAAGCTTCACTGAAAACCCTGTGCTGTTGAAGGAAGTATTTAGTTGACTAATGAAGGTTGAGCAGAAGTATGAACAGATTAAGGAGGGGGTACAAGGCCCCAGCTCCCACTCTCGTGACGATGAAGAGTGTAGACAAATGAAAGAAGAGCTGAAGAACCACGTGAAAGCCATGGAAGCTGCTCAATTAAACCTAAGCTCAATGGTGTCACAACTCCATTTTCAAGTCTCTGCAATGGAGAATTGAGTGGAACATCTTGAAACTCAAAAATCAGGGATCAAAGCTCAACTAAGACTATGTGAATCCGGGCCCCTAGAAGCCCTCTCTAACATGGAAACCCAGCTTGAAGCCATGCATGATCAGTTAAATCGCCTTTCGTGGGCTTTTGATCAGTTAAGCTACCACTCTGAAACCTCAGAAGCAGAAGCTCCAGCTACTCATACCCTTTCTGGGAATGACTATCATTCATTCAAACCTACATTTAAAGACAAGTTTATCCCCAGTGAGGGTAGCATTGCTTCGTTTTTATATGTTTATGAAGCAGCTATGTAAGGGGCGACTGATCGTCAGAAGGCCAAGCAAATCCTTTCCTGTTTGGGCCGCATGGCACAGGAGGTGATGGTCCCACATATGGATGCTCTTAGCACCTGGTCCGAGGTTAAAGAGTCCCTAATAAACACGTTCGGCTCAAAACAGGCTTTAAGCATGAAAAAGCAAGCCTTTATGCATATGAGCATTTGAAAAGGGGAGTCAGTGGTCGCCTTTGTGGAACGATTGTATATGGATTCACAGACGTTGTTAACCTCAAAAATGTTGACTTTGGATGATGCTATAGCCGCCGCTTTGAATGGAGTGGCTTCTTACCCATCACTAGCAATGCACATCACCTCCGTTAAATGCTACTTCCATACCATTTAAGACATCAAGGAAGTATTAATAGATGTCACTGATTTTCTATAAGCCCGAAGTTCCACGTGGAGCAGTATCTTGTCCTCGCGCTTTAACTATTGAGGATTCAAAGCCTAAGCCTCGGGCCTTAGCTATTGAAGACAAGAAGGAGCCCCATCAGATAATGGGCCCTGAAGCGCAAAACCCCAAAGCAAAATGTCCTGAACACCCTCAGTGCAAATACTGCAGCAAGTTTGGACACAAAGAGGCTATGTGCTGGAAGAAGAAAGCTGACGCCAAGGAACAGGAGCAGGGAAAAGAAATGTCAGCATAGGGAAAGGCACACCTACTGCTGATAAACCTCATGTGCCTAACTCACTTAAACAACTTATGCCATTACCTCGCGTTACAACTACCCCAGGGGATGATTCTAAGGGGGACATGGATGAGGTCGGCTATTACATTGTAGGAGCACCTGCTGAGGTGGAAGTCCCTAATCGCTTGAATGCTGGAGGAGTGGATGAGGCCACCATACTGGAAGAGATGTATCTCTGCCAAGTTTTAGGGGAGCCAATTATCATCAAAAATGCCAGCGACGCTGATGAGGTGATGTCTCACCTTATTCACCCTATCCAACATGGCCATACCATGCAATCCATCCAAAAAATTACCATGAGGCCGCGTGTAAATTAACCTCCAATTTCCATCTCAATGAAGTCTTAGTACTATCGCCCACTTTTGAGGGGATACTCACAAAGGTCGAAGTGGTGATACAAAAAGTTTGGGTGATGGCTATTTTAGATACAGGCTCCCCAGTGAACGTAATCTCCTCCAAGCTGATGAAAAAGATCAAGCTTGCACCTGACTTGGAGTACAACTAAGACTATGGAACTGCTGGTCCTAACAACACCCATGCACTGGGTGCTTACTCATCTCTTCCCATTCATATTGGGAAGCTTATCTTATTGGCCCCTGCAGTGGCTTTGGATAACAACGCTTATGATATGCTTATAGGTACTCAGTTCATGATTGAATATGACGGCATTATCAATATTAAGCAAGGGTTCTTGTCATTGCTCAATTACAAAGTTCCCTTAGTTCTAGCCAATACCAAACCCAGCAAGAAGGATTATTCCTGCATGTACACCAACCTCACAAAAACAGTGACAAAAAAAGGCTGGCTGCCAATAAGCTCCGCACCCCCCTTCCTACCTCTCAAGTGGATGAAAAGGTACCACGCTACCTTTACCACAACACCCCTACCAACATTCTTGAGGGAGGCAATGTCAGACATTCTCCTTTTCGTTGTAAGAAAAAGAATGTTGGAGGTATTAGTGCTCCCAAATCTGCTACTATGATTGGCCCATCGCCTGACTGATCTTCTAATAAATTGTGGATATCAATGCTATGAGTACCCACACGAAAAGACCTTAGTAGATTCTTGGTGGAATCCTAACCAACGGAAAAATATGATTTATCACAAAATTTGGCTTAAAAAAGTAAATACTAACAATAGGATTACTCCGACTTCTCAGCCAAATTCAAGGACGTTGATAAAACATGGATCTGAACCTCTGCAAGGCAAGAAAAGATTTTACCCATCGATGATTGGGTGTGAATTAACCAATCATTACCATCTGAGTCTAACCACCACCGAGGTGCAAAGATTTTACTCAATAATGGTAGGGTAAAAATTAGCCAATCATTACCATCCAGTTCCAACCACCACCAAATTTCCCAATCATTACCATCTGAGTCTGACCACCCTTTGAGGTGAAAAGATTTTACTCGCTGATGATTGGATATAATTCACCAAATTGTTACCGCATGGGTTGGTTTTGCCTCAAAAATTTTATTTTCAATCTGATAGGCCAAAAGCCTATATTACCTGTTTATATAACTGAGCTTTACATTCTTTTGCCTCGAATATTGATGGTCTCAAAATCTGAACTAGTTTAAATAGGAAAAACTAGTATCAAGGAAAGGACCTTTCTTGGTTTTGCCCTGCCTAAACAATTAAAGCATAAAAAAACTTTATCAAGCATCATTTTTTACTTTTATTATAAAGTAAAATATCTCACTTTAATAAATTATTTGTGGCATTCATTGGCGGATCCCACAATGGTCAAATTTCATTGTATACTACTCCAAAGACAATTTTAGCTTATTTTATGCAATAGATAGGGGTTTTATAGTTAAAAACACCATTTATTAAGTAGTGGAAACCCACTACATCAACATGGGATTTTGAAATGCAGCAGATGTAGTATGCTCCGCGTCCACCAATATTGTATTCCTGTGAGGCTCCTTTCACATTTCCAGAAACAAGTTTAATCTTAAGAAGTTTCCTGTATTCCTTTCTTTTACCTTCTGACAATGATTACCCGCAATGTTTAAAACTTGCACCCACCAAGGACTAACGGAATTCTTCATCCTATCCGTGTACTTCATCTAACCATATTACTATTCTTTGTCCAATAGTCTTGAATTGGCAGAGATTCATCCATTCCTAAACCCACCTGGATCACTTATAGATGCCATCCTTTGAGTTGCTGTCATTATATATTGCCCCAAAATCTTTTTTGTCAATCCCAATCAAGCCTCCCTACTGCTCATGTGCACAGCATTGGGTCACCTCAACAGCAGTTGCACCAATTGCAAACAAACCATATCATCCACCAGCCAGACCCCATGACAGGCTACTAATAATCCCCATGCAATGGCAGCAGCGATCCCTCAACCAACCCATTGGTTACTGGTAGAAGATCTAACCCCATCCTCCCTCCAAATAGCAGTCAGAAACGTGCAACCAATCATGCAACAGTATCCCTCTGAGACATAGGCCCCTTATAGTTAGGACTCCCTTCAGTTTCCTGGCCCCCTTAACAGTGCAAAAATAAATGCAAGCTTTCCAATTCCCTAACTAACATGGTAGAAACCAACCTATTGATAAACCTGGCAGACTTACCCAATATTAGCTCCACAGAAAAATATCATACCATACCTTTGTGAACATCCACAACTCCTAAGAAATGATTGATAACCAGTCATTAGAATGTGTTTGAAGCACCTCACTTGAGGAAGACATAACAAATCATTGAGCCCCCTCATCTAATTATGACATATCTAATGAACTTGTTTCATTATTGGAGGAGGTGACCATAGACTCGGACAGCTTGTATGTTTCCATATGGAGGAGGCCAATGAGCACCCAATGGAACTTCCCTCACAAAGTTGTGGTGTAGCATCTTAGGCAGCTCACCATATACTTAAACTTTCTACTCAGAACTATTACCAACATCCTTGAAGTTCTGCTTAGATAACTGTCAAGAGTCAAGCTTAGAGACTTGAAACAAGACACTCATGGATGCAGGTTTAAGCGCGGGAACCCAACAGTATATGGAGGTGCCAACTATGAGGTCCCAAGGGTGCACCCTAACCCTTCAGTTCATTAATTCCGATGTACTTCAGGATTACAAGCAGGGAGCCTGACCCCTCTTCAACTTTTAGGTCAACTTTAATTTATATTGCAGCTCTCACTATCAATCCACGGGTGAAAACCCACTATTCTACAAAACACCTTGACAAACGCCTATTTTTGGTCAAGTATGCACCTCCAAGCTACCCTTCTATACACCAAGCTTATACCTGTCAAATGCAGGCCAGGAATAAAACTGACTATTTAAGAAATCGCCCAACTCCAATTGGCACGCAACATGGTGCTGAAGGATAATTTCACGCCACTGTAAGTCAATTCCAAGCCATCTTCCCCAAAAGACAGGATAAATGAGCTACTACTCAAATTTATAGTTTCTCCAATTCAGCAGATTCACTGATGCCCTCTCCTCTCAGATTTGGCCTCATCTGCATGACTCAAATCTAGTACAAAGAGAAGTAAATAGAATTTCTGAAAAATATGACCCTAAATGCTTTACTAGCTGTTCAAGTCTTCTCTTCCACAACTTGAGATAACATATCAGTGATCACAGGTCCTTTACTTTGATCCTTATGACCAAATTCAGACCATCGCAACAATTATGGATGAGGATCGCCCCAGAACTCCTTAACTACCACTAAATAGTAGAAAGGATAAACATGCCATATGTGAACCTGTAACTGCGACTTTACCCAGTTTTAAACTCACTCAGACAAATGGGTTAAAAAAAGTGACTTGAATGTCGCCTACTAATGCGCAAAACCCCAGATGACATGGCCCATGTTGAGGTCAGAAGGGTCAAAGCCAGAATAAGGCACATATAAAGAAATTTCCGGCCAATACCTTCACCTAAATGGTTGGAAGCATGGTAAGCAGCTATAGATATGTATCGCCTCAAGCTTACCAAGCAAGAATGGACAGCTAACTTTATGTTATCAGCAATACTACGCCCAGTACTGGTGCATTAACCATTTCTTTAATCAAAACCAAAAAGACATTTGAAGGCTCTGGAGATTACAAACCTAAAGGTCGAGAACATCACCATTACAATAAGGAGGCAATCACCAATAAAATATACCAATACTACTCAAACCTCTTCCAATGGTACACAGATTGATATGCAGACATTTGAGGATTTTAATTGCAGACAGCAGAACATCTGGTCAACCCCTCGGTGAATAAAGGCTCCCTAGTGCAAATAACACATAAAAGATAATGGAAACTATGCTTCATGCCCTGCGCCTAAAGGGCCCAGGCTAACAACACTCAGGATAGTATACTATAAAACCCTACAATAGGGAAAAAGGCCCTCCAGGCCTTCTTTTCGACCCCTTTAGTGGAAGTGAGAGTAAACCAGACTAAGGGGCTCGATTATGACCCTAATATAGCAGACAATGCTCCCAAAACCTCACTTGTCATTTAAAATAAGACAAACCTAAGCCAGATTATAGTGATCATAATTGATTGACAGAATAGTTTGCATCACAATCCTGACACATATGGCGCAAAAAACAATAAGGTTTGTTCAAATTCTTTTAAGTTCAGGTGTTCTAAAATATCACACATGAAGTTATATATAGCGCAAAATATACCCTAACAGGCTAAGGTGCACCAAGCGTTCATATGCACTGGCCTCTGTCACCTGATGAGCTTCACGGGGGTGCTCTCAAATGATTGCATAAACAATCCTTGCTTTAATGTGGGCTGAGGTGCGGTAGTCATTCACGCCACACCAGCCTCTGATCATCTGCCCTTTGATGCATAAATGAGCTAGGGTTAGTATACCATCCCCTGAGCTCACCCCTGTGAAACCCACCAGGCGACAGAGCTGGTGATATATGAATGCCAACTGCACCTCAGCCTGTTGTGGTATTTTTTGGCTATATTTTTATACAATATTTTCAGAACTCCTAAAATTGCAGAATTTTGACTTACCCTTTTGGTATTTTTTTTAGTACTAGATGGTCCCAACCCAAGGGGGATTCATCGATGTTTATTGAATTACGCCTGGGCTCCTAAGAGCCTGAGGCGAGGGAAGGGGAGGGAGGAGGCATTGAGAAAGGGAGGGGGTTTGCGCGCCAGAGCCGTGCTGCAGTGACAACTGAGCGGGGAGGGTTGGCGACATAGTGCAGACCTTCAGGGCCATCTCAAAGTGTACCTGAAAGTGGGTGATCATGTGTGGAAGGGTCCACACCTGCTGGTCAAAGGCAGCACGAAGGAAGGAGTTATGGATGGTCCAGATGGCTGTGGCATAGGCGAGGACACGGAGGGGTCGGTGGCAACCAGGCTATGTCTGCTCAAACATGAGGTCTTGCACAGGGTGTCCAGACCAGGGCTGAGCATGGAGGAGCGCGCGGGCCTTTGGCCAAAATGCGGCGACACCTGGACAGGTGAAAAAACGATGGAGGTGGGAGTCAATAGGCTCCACACAGCGGGGGCAGCTTCAGTGCTGGAAGGTAGGGCCAGTCCGGTCCCCTGTCCTGTATGAACAGTGGAGCACCCTCCATAAGGTGTTGGAAACCTTTGCTGACAGGATGGGGTGATAGACGTCCTTCCACAATTCCTTAAGGTCAAATCTCACGGAGGGAGGGAGGAGCTCAAGGAGTCTTGGGCGGATGGGAGGACGATCTTGGGGGTTGAGGCGAGTTGTGACAACTTGTCCATTGTGCACAATTGCATGGCGACGTGGGCTGAGGCCAGGGCCTTCCCTTCTGTATGGGAAGGCATGGTGGATCCGCGCGCCTACTAGTTTCAGGGCAAGGAGAGCCTGGTTCCAGTAGGGAGATGAGGATGGTTTTAGGCGATGTCCTGGGTGGTTTGTGAGCCACTCCCTAATGAGGTCAGAGATGCTCTAGGAAGACCCAGAGCTGCTGACACTGACTGGCGGAGGGCGGGCGCCCATTGAGGCATGGGGGTCGCGTCCCAGCAGACAATCGGCCATAGGAACTTCAGGAAGATTGTGGTGGCGTGGGATCGCGTGTCCAGAAGCCCTAGGCCCCCTTCATTGCAGGGTCGGGCAATGGTTGAGAGGGCCATTGGTGGATGGTTTGAGTCCCAGATCCAACAGCGGAGGAGTACATTGAGCCGCGTATAAAAGGCATCTGTGAATGGGCAGACGTGCGCTAGGAACCAGACTTTGGAGAGAAGGAACACATTGGCCATCAGAGCTCGACCCTGGGGGGTGATGTGCCACCGGTTCCAGCTGGCAATCCTGGAGTTAACTGCTGCAAGGAGCAAGTCCTCATTGTCTTTTAGCGCAACTCCTTGTTGGTTGGTGAGAACGCCCAGGTGACGGAAGGTACCGCGCTCAGGTTCAATACCAAATGGTGGGGGGAAGGTGGGGGAGCCGACCTGCACAACTGTTGTCTTGGAGGTGTTGACCATGGCGTTGGACGCCTTGGTGTACCTCTCAATGGTCACAGCAGCGAGTGCAACATCCCCGGGGCAGCCAAATGCAATGGCAGTGTCATCTGCAAATGCCATGGTGCGTGTGGGGGCTTTACCTGGGACCAGAATCCCTGTTAGCTTGTCCTGTAAGGAGGCCAAGAGGGGGTCAAGGGTGATGTTAAAAAGGATAGGGCTCAGGGGGTCCCCTTGCCGGAGACCTTGTCCAACTGGTACTGCCACTGTAAAACCCATTGGCGCCAGGACTCTGGTGTGGAGCTGGTCATAGAGCGCTGATATCCAGCGCCTAGCTGCGGGTGGGAGATGGAAGCGGGCAAGGGAAGCATCAATATACTTCCAGGCTACCCGACCATATGCTTTCTCCATATCCAGGAGAGCCACAAAGCCATTCACCTTACGAGAGTTAGCAGTCAAAGTCACGTGAAGGTCATTATAGTAGTCCCATAACGACCTCCCCGAAATAAAACCGTATTGGGATGGGGAGAGGCGAGGTGACACCCATTTGGTGATGCAGTTGGCCAGAAGCTTCGTGAAGAGCTTGTGGTCTGTGTTGATCAACGCTATGGGGCGCCAGTTTGCCAGGTTCTCACGGTCTGACTTCTTGTGAATGAGGGTCGTGATTGAGCCTCTGGAGTCGGGGAGGACCTCGCCATTCACCAAGAGTGCAGCGAAGAGGTCGCGGAGGGTTCTGGCTATCACTGCAGGTTCCAGAAGGTACACCTCAAAGGGTATTCCGTCTGGGCCTGGGGCTTTAAGCCGTGGGGATTTCAGAAGGGTTTCCATCACCTCCTGGATGAAAAAGGCGCCAGTAGAGCATCATCAGCCCGTGGGTCAATGGGCGGCTCTGGAGCCCGCCGCAGGAAGTCTTGGATGTCCGATGGGTCCACCTGGGTGGCATGAAAGAGGTTGGAGTAGAAGCGGTGTAGTTCCTGCGTGATTTCCTCCTTATCTGAAGTGGTTGTAGTGCCAATCTTCAGTGCAGTAATATCCTGCGCTGTTGACCGGGCTTTCTGTTTCTGAAAGAAGAGGCGGGTGGGGCGTTCCCATTGAGCATAATAACGAGATGTTGTAAAGTTTGCTGCCCGTTCTTCCTGCAGTGTGAGCTCCAAGCGGAGTGCTTCCTGCGCCGCTTCCCAGTCTTCCAACCATCTGGGAGAGGGCGAAGCCTGACAGTTTCGCTCTAGATGTCTGGTTCTGGCTTCCCCCCTTTTGACTCTGGCGCGAGCTGCAGTCATCTGGGCTTTGGCACAGTTGTAAGCAACGTGGGTGATGCCCTCCTTGGTCACCGCCCATTTAGCCTTGTGGTCAAGCAGGTGGGGTGGGGGGGAGGTGAGAGTCTCCCGGATGGTCATAGACAGCTTCTCCTTAGTGAAGGGGTTGTTGAGAAGAGCTGGGGCAACCCTAGGCCAGAACCTACGCGACGGTCTAAGTGTGGTGGTGAGGACAACGGTGAGTGACCTGTGATCACTCAGATGGTTGTCACGAGAGATGGGAGAGGAGACGCGACCAATTACCAGGGGGCCAATCAGTGCCATATCTATGCGTGACGCTGACTGGAAAGCTCATCCATCATACTGGATCCTAGTCATGCAACCTAGGCCAGATGCGGAGGGTGGAAGCGCATCTATAAAGCCACTAAGGCGAAGGAAATCCTGGAGGCGACTTGATCAAGGGCGTTCCTTTGCTGCAGGGGGGTAAGAGTCACGGAAGCGACTTATGGTTGTGTTGAAATCTCCTAAGAGGACTGTATTCCGTGGGAGATTGAGTTAGAGGAGCTCTTCCAAGAGCCGATTTTGCTCCTGACCTGCATTAGGCAGGTAGATGCTTGCAGCGAAGAAGGTGAAGTCAGGAGTGGTGAGTTTGGCCAGTATGAGGCGGCCACCTAGATATTGTGAAAAAGAATGGGTTTTAACCCGGGGACTCAAAACAATAAGGGCGGCATGGTTTTTCCAGAAGGAGTTGCCTCCAAACTGTTCATTCCATGCAGATTGTTCGTGGGGGAGGATATGGGGCTCCTGGACAGCAGCGATGTCAATTTGTGCTGACCTGAAGTTTCGGAGGAGGCGGGCTCTCCGCTTAGAGTCCCGCAACCCATTTGCGTTGATGGATTGCAGGGCCAGGGTGCTGCCATGGGGACTCATAACTGTTCCCCTCCATGTCCTTTGGTTAGCCAGCGCTTAAACCTGCTGCTGTGAGGCGGCTAGTTTTGAGTCCTTTAGCTTGACTATTAGCTGCAATCCTTGAGGAGCGTCGAGGGTTCTGAGGGGAAGGAGAGGGTGGGGGGGGCGGAGGACCCAGTAAGCCAGCCTAGGATGCTGCCCCCGCTCCGTTGCAGGGGAAGGACCTGAGGGTGCTCAATGGTGACCTCCGCTTTGTCCCCATTTGATGAGTCTGAGTCCATATTCACTTCCTCCAACACTGCAAAGGATCCGCGCGAAATGGGCTGTGGGGTTGGGGTAGGACTCTTTGAGGTGGCACTTCTACCGCAGGCCGCGAGTTGCCAGTCCATGCTGGTGGGCATAGCTCCATTGGGAGCTGAGGGTTGATGCGATAAATCGCTGGTGGAGGTTGGTGGGGGTGCCGCGGAGCCCTGAGTGGGGGTGGCTGACGAGGGGCACCCTGTGGGAGATGCCTTGCGCTTGGTGAGAGAGGGAGTTGACTCTGGGAGATTGGAGGGGGTGCCCATTGGAAGGGGGGCATGAGCGCGAAGGTATCCCATACCAATAGTGGGGTTAGCTGTTTCAACTGCTAGGCGTAAGGCCTCAGGGGACAGGTCTTGAACGGGAACCCATTGTGTGGGTTGTGGAATCGCTGCTGCAGCCACGTGGGATCGTTTTTGGCCTGGTTTAGGCCCCTGGGTGGTGGCTAAGAGGGCTTGTTTTCGAGCTGTGCAGCCACTATACAAGTGTCCAAGGGCGTTACACCATGAACACCGGGGGCGCGCCTGATCAGGGTCGACAAAGAAGATCTCAGGGCATGCCCCAACTACCGCCACACGAGGAATAACCTCAATGTTGCGGGATACAGTGGGGGAGGGGATGAACGACGCCCTAGCAGTGTGAGCTCTTTGAGTGGGAGCATAGTAAGAGGGGACGCTAAAGTCCACTGAAAGAACAGACCCAAACTCCATTAAACCACGATGGAGTGCCAGTTTAAGAGACTCAGGATCAACAGTCGTTGGTAGGTTGGAAAAAGTAACCCATGAAATTTTCTCCAGGTGAGAGCGTGTGCGGGAGATGCGAAGAGATCCGCGTGGAATAATGACCTGGAGGGTGGCAGCATGGTCAGCAAGGGCAGCTTCAGTGAAGCCCACATCGATGTAGTGGCCCTCCACTGATTCATGGATGGTGGTGTTAATAGGGAATGTCTCCGCAATCGCTGCAAAGTATGAGAAGTAATCCTCTGTATAGAATTCAACAGGGTTATGCCCATAATAAAGGCGAATTGCGTGGGAGAGGGTTGAGCGAGGTAGAGCTTTTGCGCTCTAGTTTCGGCCCATTTCTTCTTAACATCAGCAATAAACGCCACTTCACGGGGATCAGCTTTGGGTAGCGTTGGTGCCAGAGGTTTTTGCCACGCCCCAGTGGCTCCTTTGGTACGTTTGTGTTTGCTTTGGGCTGCAATTGCAGGTTGAGTGTGAGCTGGTGATTTGGACAAGTTTGCGGAGTTCCCTTGTTTCTGGAATGTTACAGCAGTTGCTGGCGTCATATTAAATTGAGGGGCGGTTTGTTGGGCCTCGCTAAATTGGGGAGGCCCATCCAGATTAGAATTAACTCCAGCCAGTTGGGAGGAGGGAGATGTTTCATCACCATCCCAATCTATTTGGGTAAATTCAGCCCGAGTATTTGCTGTGATTTCATGGGCAAAACTCACTGGCTGATTGGTGAATTGGTCGTTTTCAGCATATTGAGATAAAGTGCTGACTTGAGAAGTGCCGATTATGGGGTTTAAATGGGACGGGTGAGATTGGAACTGGTGTGAAGTTCCAAAATCTGAACCATTTAAATCCCCATTGGGAAGAGTAGATTGTCCCAATTTGGTGCTTAGTGAACCAGAATGTGCGGCTAATCCAACCTTACATCCGAGGGTTTGGGGGCCAGGTGATTGTTGGGCCTCGCTAAATTGGGGAGTCCCATCCAGATTGGAATTAACTCCAGCCAATTGGGAGGAGGGCGATGTTTCATCACCATCCCAATCTATTTGGGTAAATTCAGCCCGAGTATTTGCTGTGATTTCGTGGGCAAAACTCATTGGCTGATTGGTGAATTGGTCGTTTTCAGCATATTGAGATAAAGTGCCAACTTGAGAAGTGCCGATTGTGGGGTTTAAATGGGACGGGTGAGATTGGAACTGGTGTGAAGTTCCAAAATCCGAACCATTTGAATCCTCATTGGGAAGAGTAGATTGTCCCAATTTGGTGCTTAGTGAACCAGAATGTGCGGCTAATCCAACCTTACATCTGAGGATTTGGGGGCCAGGTAGCTGGGTATCGCCCCTCATGGAGGGAGCCAGAAACACGGCGTCAGCAATAATAGATGGGGCTGAATTAGCTGACACAATGGGGGAGGTGAGTGTCTGGATGGGCTGAGTTGCATTCAACTGAGCAGACGCCATTAAAACAGCGTGGGTGATGGCCTCCTTGGTTGGAGGGGGCCCAGCGGGTTGGTGGGAGGCAGCGCACACAGAGCTGCTAGGCGTGCAGGTTGCAGAAGTGCGATCAGGTTAACTGGCGCTAGTTGGAGTAGCTCCAGGTTGGGGGTGGTGCCTGCTTTCATGGTTGCTGCTTGAGAGCGGGTGAATCTGGTTGACCCTGAGGTGGGTAACCGAGGGTTGCTTCGTTTGGGGTGGTGCTGGCTCGTTTGGCATAGCCTGCGGGTTCTTTTGCGGGGTTTCCCGCCATATTTGCTAATAGTTTTCGTAAATCTCTTTAGTGGAGCTAAATTTCAGGCTGAATTGATTTTCGAAAAGTGATGCTTAGCAGAAAGAGATATATAATCTTCTATTCTTCAAACAAGCATTATCTTCTCTCTTAAATGGAGTTTAGACCTGTTTGGTTGTGTCTCCTTGGGAGGAGTGGTAGCATAGCGGGGTGGTGCCTGCTCCATTCAGGGTCAGGTTTTGATAGAAACAGGTTCAAAACCAGCATAGGCTAAAAAACTTAGAATGGTATATTTGTCCCAAGGTCAACCTACCTTATTTATTTAGGTTTGTGTCTCCTTGGTAACATTGGTTTATTAATTTTGAAGTTGTAACTATGACTTAAAAATTTGATCTATGGTTTTTTAAAAATGAGATGGTCACTAAATAGTTAGCTGGTGCATGGTTTAGGTGATAAACCATACCTGATTTTCCTAAACTCAAATCAGGGAGGGCGGAAGAAAACTTGCTCCTAATCTTGTATAATGACAGTGCAACTCTTATCCTGTTGCAGTGGGACAAAAGCTTGTAAAATCATCCATGAACTTGACTTACTACAGTTTCTTATGTCACATCATCTATGATATATTTAGGTCCTGCCTTAAAGATAACACATATGATACAGATCAGGATGTGTATAGTTTGAATGGTCTCTATAAAAGCTGTGTTATTGTAATCCTGGGATTTGTACAACACCAAAAACACAGTAATGTGAGGTGATCCACCCCTCCAGATGTTGAGGTTATGAGATAAAGTATATTTTTAAATGGAAAGTTTTTTACCAGTTGTCTTTTATTATTTTGACCTAATGTAGGATAATGTCGACTTAACTCATGTCTTCTTTTTTGTCTATGCTTCTTATTATAGTACCATCAAATTCTCAGGCTATCATTAGATTTGCTCTAGATTTTCATTGGTGTAATAACACATTTAAACTATTAGGTAAACTTAGGTTACATAAACAAATGCTTAATAAGCACTAGGTTACTAAAATATCTTAGTAATTAGCCATATGTTAAGGCACCTGTTCTTAATATAGCCAATCTTGTATACTAACCATTAATCAATTCATAATGTATACTATGAGCACATGAATCATATTTAAATTTAGACAACTTAAGGGAAGGTGCCCCCAATGGTAGAGTATGGACTCAATGACCGTCACCTCCCAAGTTGTTTCAGGTAGATGGACTTTGGGTAGGGGATAGTTTATGACTGAGTTTGCATTGCACACAATACCCTGAACAAAAATAATGAATAACTTGGAGTACATGGAATTCTTGTCCTATCAGAACGCTGCATGTGGAGGTTTACTAAAACTAATACTTATTTTACATTGATTTTGTTCTCCACAATAACTTCATTGGTTGATGAGGTATCTCCCTCATGTCAGCTCACTTTAAATAAATACATTGAAAAGATAAATAAATTATTAAATTAGACCACTTTCTAAATACCTTGATTGTAAAAAATTGTCTAGTTAAAGATTATAATAATAAGGTTAAATTATTTTCAACTTTGTTAGCAATTGTGAAATTTAGGGTTAATTAATATCTGATAAGGCTTACTGTTTAATTAACAAATTTACTGACAGTCTTCCACCATATTAATGGAGAAAAAAAGGACATTATAGCCTGCCTGAAAAGTGGGGGTGCAGATTGCTTTACTACAATTTAAGTAGTCTTCCTAGTGGTAGTATGCACTATGATGTTGATATCAATTTATTTGTAACGATATATTTTCATCAATTTAGTAAATCTGAAGTTAATCTCAATATTATTGGGCACTACCTTAGTTAAAAGAATTAATGCACTACTGGGAATATTATGTTTTCACACTAAAGAGCCTTAAAGATCAACATTTTGATAAAAATAACATTAGCATTTACTTAGCAGGAAATTAGGTAATATTAACCTTATATCAGTTGCAGCTCTTATCATAAGTATGATAACAGAGTTCCACTAACCCAGCTACCGCCCCATTATATAGTGGGGTGTTATTAGTGGTGGATGTTAGAATAGTAGTGGATAGAGATATCAGCTCATTTACTATCTGTGAAGTAAAGTTAAGTCTCATATTTAAAACCAGGACCCTAAGGCAATCAATTTTTAATTGGTAACAGTTTTTGAAATAGTGAGGCTGCTTTGCTGTCACATTTAGTAAAGATATAGCTTTAACTATTAATTGATTGATAAACTTTCAAGAAGAAAAGTAATGGCATAAATTCCAGTTGATAAGCGATATTATAAATATGAGTACTTTCTCTGAAAGTGACAGAGGGTGTCACACTTTATAGTAGAGTTTTGAGTTTAGTAAAATTACATCTATATGTCCTGTATTTCTACGAAACTTTTTTTGATAGCATTAATCATTAAGACCCAACAGCTTAGTTATAATAGTCTCTCATTAGGTTTCTTAACTGCTCCTTGCACTATATTATAGTGTTATTCAGTAATGACTTGCTTCTTTGTAGAGGGTCACACAGACAAAACCATTCCCCATCAACTTGCTTATAGGGCATCCCAATTTGTATTTTTTACTGGTTCATCCATTTTTTATTCCACTTTAGTTTTAGGTTTACCAACTCCAAGTGACCTAGAAAATCAACTGGGTCATCTAGTTGATTTTGGATGAGAACATCTAGTGAATAAATTCAATGTAGCCCATCAGCATTATAATAAATTGCAACTGCTGCTGTTAATTTGTAAAGTCATTGTTCTGTAGTCAGAGGGCCCAGCTTCCAAAGCTATTGTATGAGTTCTCCATTTTGTAACTAGTAAATTCAAATAAGTCAACAATTACTTTGTAATTATTCTCATCTATATATGGAGGGAAATGCTTTATGAACATCTGAACAGCTTAAACTCTCATCCAGTTAACTGAAGATTCTTTTAGTTTATTATTGTCTTCCTTTGATAGGTTACAGGACTATCCTGTTTTGATCATCACGATGAGATAATTTGCACCTACTGTTACAATAAGCATCTGCGAACAAGAGGATTAACTGGTCATTTTTTGTTTGTTTGAGAATTATTTTTGTGGTTAAAGCTGTTTATAGCAGATTAAAGGTTTAATTTTGTTTGCTTAAATTCATAATGGAGCAGTTTTTGTATATGTACACATGAGTTTAGTCCAGGTTTGTAAACCTAGGCATAAAGTGAAAATAACTTACCGCCATCCCAAGGCATATTTAAATGTCATTTTAGACTGCAATGAGGCTCAAGTCTTTAATGACTTGACTTTATCAGGCTTAGGCTGTATTCTCAAAATTGTGACCTTGTGTCTTGGTAAATTCCACTTGGTAATTAATAGAAAAATACTTGAAAGGTTAAAGTTGATTAAAGAAAGTCAAATTAAGCTTAATGATTCCTGCAGGTGCTCAGCCTTATTTATTAATAATCTGTAAAATGTTGTGATTTAGTCTAGTAATACCAGAACACGTGGCATCTTTAGATCAGCTGCGAGTCATTCTACAGCATCATTGATACTTGAGAAAAGATTTGCATAGGCAATGAGGCGATTGAGTTGTCTCAAAAGGTAATCTATGAAATTTCACTACTCCTTCTCAAAATTCTTGTGAAAGCTTTTCAATTTATAAGAACCACTATCAAGATATATGACTGAAGTATATTGACCCTGACAAGTGGACAAAGAGAATAATCTTTATAGAATAGTAGATAGCATTCCTTATGCATTACAATATTGAGTTTTTGTTAGTCCTTCACCACCCAACGACTACTATCTTTTTCAGACTAGCAATGATGGCAAAGATTTTGGTCTTTGGGATAAAATGAATAACCCAACATCCAACAGTTTCTTTAGCCCATATCCACCTGTGCTTTGCCATTTTACAATTTTATATTTTCAAGATTTTGTAAGTGGAGTATTTTATGTAACTAAAAAATGGATGCCTATTTTTATTTTTCTAAAGTAGTTGGGTAATAGATTATGTTCCCAAAACCTTGCTTGCCAACTAATATAATGCAAGCCTAAGCCAAAAGAGAGTTACCTCAAAAATTTGTCAGAATAGATTGCATCAAAATCCTATAACATATGGCACAAACACTACCATAAGGTATGTTTAAATTCTGCCTTGTTTGGGTGTTCTGAATTCTCTACAGAGAATGAATTATAGCACGATATATACACTAACAGGCTGAGTTATGGCAGGTTCTCATATGCATCCAGCCTTTGTCACCCAGTGGGCTTCACAGGAATGCACACAAAGGTCGCATAACAACCCTGGCTCTAATAAGGGATGATGTGCTACAAGCGTTTACATTGGCCACCCTTTGGTCATTCATACTTTGTAGCAATAATGGACTAATGTCTTTGTGGCATCCTAAGGCCCCTTTTCAGGGAGTGTTTCGTGCACACAGGTCTTGTTCAGCTCTGGTTCATCCTGTCATGAAGTTACGATTATGAGGTGCAAACACTACTTTGGCATTCCAGAACTTGGTTTTTCTTCTCTTTTCAACCACACAAAATCGATAATTTAAATAAATATGATTTAAAATTGTTTTCCAAGTGGATGCACAGACATATGCAAAATGGATTTATCTCAAGGAAATAAGGAGAATTTCAGGCGAAGAAAATGGGAACACATCCTCAACTTTAAATATATCCCAGCAAGAGCTATGCGAATCAACCATTAATTAGGCATTAAAGCCTAATAAATTGTGTAATCGCAGCAACCTCTAGCAGGTGAAGTTTGAAACCTAATTAATAACTTGCCAGAAAATACATATCATTATTTAAAAGTTATCCTAATTTGCATTGATTAGAAAAATTAAGCCTTACTAAAAGAATGGCATTTTAACCATTGTTGTAGTAGAATTTTTAAGTCCCAAACTTTTTAATACCATATAAAATCACCAATCATTGCATCAACCCCTTAGAAGCAGGAATCCTGGTAGTATTGAACCAATATTGTCAAGGTGGGAATCATACAATAGTAATTTTTAATGGGCGACTTTTTTGGAAGGTAGCTTGAAAGGAAACAGTTTGGAAATCCAGGTTTCCTGGAAAGCATCAACGTTTCTCCTGGAGGTCTCATGGCAGGCGCAAGAGGCCTCAACCGCCAGAAGTCCGAATGACAGCACTAAACTTTCTCATTTTCCATAACGGAAAGACAACAAAATAATTAAGAAAGATCAAGGGTCTAAGGCAATTCTTGGGTACATTGCCGCCAGACTGTCTTGTGGGGGCCTGGTAAGAACAACCCACCAAGAAAAAGGTAGATCTGATATAATGTAATGTTTGAGGTCCCAAGACATCGCTGCGTTTTAACATAATGTATTTTATTTAACCAAGGCAAGCTGACCAGGGGATGGACAATACTGGGCTCAGAGGAGCAAAAATACTAAGCTAGAATTTAACAAACAGAAAGAGATGAGCGGATCACTCAAACTGAATTAAAAAATAAAAATAAAAACTAAATTGAACAAACCAGGTCAGATGCGGTAAACTACTATGCATCCATGGTGGGGGTGAGTTGGTATTGAAAGGCTCACATTCCTCCTCTGTGTTGGACAGTGTACGGCAGAGCACTGAGAGCTCAGGCGTGGGTGCATCCTCAAATGGGGGTCAAGATAGCAGAGTGGCTTGAAAAGCGTGAATTTAGCTATGAGGAGGGTTGTGATATATTCAGATAGGGCTTTTTCAGCCTTTAGGCGAACTTTGGGGTAGCGTGGTAGACATGGTGATGTTATTGCTAGTAATGCGGGTCTTGAGGCCAAATTTTCAGCCATCACAACTTTTTGTACTACCTTGTGGGAAATTTGTGGAATCAGAGAAATCACTTTTTTATGATTTTGTTGCATGGGGGAAGGACAGGGGTGGGTACCCCCTTGGCCAAGACTGCAACTGATTTTGCTATGGCCTTTTGGAGGGGCAACAATCAGGGGAGGCAACAGCCTCTTTGGTGAGTTGGTGGTCACTTCAGAATTCATCAACATCAGATTGTAGAGCATAGCGGTGTGTTGGGAATTAAGCTGCATAATCTGCGTTTAGGTACATTTTGAGGCCTGGGGCCTTGACTGAGTTGGGGATGGGATTTCCCAAAACATCAGCTTCCTCCAAATAATCCAGGGATTTTGTTTAAAGATGGTAGGTTGATAGGCATATCTGTGGCTGGATTAGGTGGCTGAATGGGTTTTTTTGAATTTACTGGGGTCCATGCTGGCTCCTGATCAGTTGGAGTAGGAGTGGTGGTTTGGCATGTTGGTTCCTTATTGGTTGAATCTGTGGCAGTTGCATCTACCATTTTGAGTGGAGGGAAAGGGAGGATTGTGCCCCATTCAAAAAAGTTTTTATGTCAGCTATGGGAGCATCATGGGGAAAGTCAAGAATGTGGGCTCCATCTCGGGCTATGGTGGGGCAGCGCCGCTTTGAGTGGTCCAGGTCAAAACAAATGGGGCAGACCGTGCACCCCTTATCTAATCTGGCCCAGAAAGGGTGGTAAGGGGCAGAGGGGACAATGATGAGAGGGGGATAGAATTGTCAATTTCGTTTGATATTGGGCATATAGTTGTAAAGGTGCAAGGGCCCGCAAGTCATTTTTCTCGTTGGGAACCACAATTATAAAATGGGGTCAGCGCCATATATTGAAAACCCAGCTAAAATTCATTGTATAAAGTTTCAGGGGGAGGTGGGTGGGGAGGCCTGCATATTAAATCACAAGAGTGGTGTCATCAGGCAACCAGGTGTGAGTGGTTGGGATGAGGGTTTCCTGGAACACCAGGGTTTGTTGGCTGTGATTGCAGCATCAGCTTCACAAGTGAAGCTGAGGTCAAAGTATCCTTGTAGTGGCGGAAGTCAATAAAGCCTGTGGGCTGCAAAAGCGCCTGGGCTAATTCTATTATTTGTTTGTCATTGTAGGGGAAGAAGTCGCCATATTTGACCCAGAGGCCGAATCACATTTTGCTTTGGGGGGAGCACAATGGGACTATGAGGCATCATTTGAGAACGTGCAAGTTGGAGGGCAATATCCTTGTGAATAATGTATCAACCTGAGGAATTTAGGGCTGGTCAATCTGGTTTGAAAGCGTTTCCCCGCTGGGCGGATGATGCTAGGGGGTTTTGCCACTGCCCCATTTTGGAGCAGCGGGCGGTAGGGCTGAGGACATTGATGTTTTGCTGTGTGTAGTTTTTTCAGAGTTGTTTAGCTCTTCTGTATTTTTAAATTCGCTCAAATATTTTCCCAAGCAAAAAAAGACTTTGTTTTGACATAATGTAAAGCTAAGCTGTAAGAGAGTTTTTCAATCATTTGGAGGAATATATTGTGCTAAAATCACAAAAAGTATAGAACAAACAAATTCAAATAGTGTAAATTTAAAATTCAACAATTATAGGATTTCAAAAATATCACACACATAAAGCAGTATATAGCAATAAACCCAATTAGGCTGAGGTGTGGAGGGCGTTCATATGCTGTGGACTCTGTCACCCAATGGGTTATAAGGGGTTGATAAAGAGCGCATAATCACCCCTGGCTTCAATGTGAGCTGAGGTGTAGAAGGCGTTAACGCTGCATCTGCCTCTGGTCTTCCATACTTTTTCACGCAAATGGTCTAATGCTTTCAGAGCATTCTAAAGTCCCTTTTAAAGAGAGGTTTTAGGAACTTATAGGTCCTGGTTGGCTCAAATTTTTGTCACAACATTTTGATTTCTCACAAACACCATTATGGCGTTCCAAAACCTGGTTTTTCTCCTTCTGCCACCCACGCTTAGATTGATGAAGTTAGGTAATAAATTTATTAATATGCGACTCCCTTGTGAGAGACCAAACATATGTAAAATTGGGTTATATTTTAGAGAGACAAGGGGAACTTTAAGTGAGGAAAGGGGGAACAAACCCTCAACTAATAAATAGTAGCATAGAAAGAGCTACACAAATTGATGTTAAATTTTGAAAGAAGCCTACCAAATGCTGACAACCCAGTAACTGTAATCTAGTTATTTGGATTCTAAATTTAAAGAAGCCTACCAAAAATTAATATTTTACAAAATTATCACAATTTTCATTGACTGGACAAACTAAGTATTATTAATAGCGTGGTTAACCATAATTGAAACAGAATTCATAATTTAAACTTATAAAATACCATATAAATTTAACAATTATAAATCAACCTTTAAAAGCAGAAATCCTGGTATTACTGAACCAAGATTGTCAAGGTGGGAATCACAACTAAGATTTTCTATAATTGAGACTTTGTAGTAGGGGAGCTTGAAATGAACCAATTGAGTATCTAATGTTTCTGGAAAAGCGTCAAAATTTCCCCTGGATTTATCATGGCAGGCGCATGAGGCCTCAACCGCCTGAAATCTAAATAACCACCCCAATACTTCCCATCTTTCTCACTGAAAAGCTAATAAAATAATAAAGAAAAATCAAGGGTCTAAGGCAATGAATGGGGAAATTGCCTATCAGACTGGCTAGTGGGTTGTCTGGTAAGAACCTACAAAAATAAAAGGCGTCTTGGATATTGAAAAGGATAAGGTTCTAAAGACCTTTCTTGCCATTTGGCATAATGTAACCTAAGGAAAAGATAGTAGATCAAGTTTTCAGTGGAATAGATTGCATTAAAAATTCCAAAATATATGTCACAAAAATACCAAAAGGGTATCTCTTTCTGCTAAGCATCACTTTTCGAAAATCAATTCAGCCTGAAATTTAGCTCCACTAAAGAGATTTACGAAAACTATTAGCAAATATGGCGGAAACCCCGCAAAAGAACCCGCAGGCTATGCCAAACGAGCCAGCACCACCCCCAAACGAAGCAACCCTCGGTTACCCACCTCAGGGTCAACCAGATTCACCCGCTCTCAAGCAGCAACCATGAAAGCAGGCACCACCCCCCAACCTGGAGCTACTCCAACTAGCGCCAGTTCACCTGATCGCACTTCTGCAACCTGCACGCCTAGCAGCTCTGTGTGCGCTGCCTCCCACCAACCCGCTGGGCCCCCTCCAACCAAGGAGGCCATCACCCACGCTGTTTTAATGGCGTCTGCTCAGTTGAATGCAACTCAGCCCATCCAGACACTCACCTCCCCCATTGTGTCAGCTAATTCAGCCCCATCTATTATTGCTGACGCCGTGTTTCTGGCTCCCTCCATGAGGGGCGATACCCAGCTACCTGGCCCCCAAATCCTCAGATGTAAGGTTGGATTAGCCGCACATTCTGGTTCACTAAGCACCAAATTGGGACAATCTACTCTTCCCAATGAGGATTCAAATGGTTCGGATTTTGGAACTTCACACCAGTTCCAATCTCACCCGTCCCATTTAAACCCCATAATCGGCACTTCTCAAGTTGGCACTTTATCTCAATATGCT